>CAODLS011675778.1:0-11855 GCA_948243855.1 Flueggea neowawraea | reverse complement strand
CCAGCATGAATGCATCACATCAACCAGTACATGGTGATGACAAAAGTAGTGGATCTTTTTATAATAAAGTTAATGAAAATGCAGAGGACAAGGTTTGCCATACACCTGGAAAAGATTCATTCACTGCTGGAATAGAGGATGGGGCAGATTGTGTGGTTGACGGACAGAATTGGATTACACCTGCTGAGGAAATGCATCTGGGACTGATCATGTCAAAGATACTCCAAATAAAAAAGAAGTTAATTTTGACCGTGATGCTAGGAATCGGATTAATTGGAGCAAAAAGGAGCCAAAGGGAAATAGGATTAAGCAAAATAATGACATTGAGGTTGACCAAAAGATGGATGATAATGTGCAGAAGGAGCCCAAAGCACTCAGATGTTTCCGTGGTGCTCTTATTGATTTTGTCAAAGAGTTGTTGAAACCAACCTGGCGTGAGGGTCATCTCAGCAAGGATGCTCATAATAAAATAGTTAAAAAGGCTGTGGAGAAGGTTGTTAGCACGATGCAACCCCATCTGATTCCAAGTACCTTGGAATTGACTAAGCTATATCTTTCTTCATCTCAGCCGAAAATTGCAAAGCTTGTTGAGGTCAGTGTCTTGTTTATCAGATTTTTGACAGTTATAGCTTGATGTTTATTGGATTTGAGAGTCATTGATGTTGGTGTTCTGTGTTTGCTTCTTCCATTTGCAGGCATATTTGGAAAAATTTGAAAAATCTTGAGATACCCAGCCAAGTGATTGTTCACTCTGTACAGTAGTCTCTATATTCTGTAATTGAAAATCGTCAAGGGTTTGTTTAAGTTATAAATTTATAAAAAGCTGGCTTTTATGGTTGACTGGCATGAATTTTGTTAAATGTCCATTTCGGTGAGTTTTTTTTCTTCTTCTCATGTTTGATATATTCTGTTTTGAATGAAACATAACGGTGATTCCTTCACTTCTGCTTGAGGTATTGATGTGTACCTCAAAATAACTTTGCATTAACATGACAATAGCTTACGAAAGGTCTAAATCTAAGCAGGATGCTAAACAAGGTTTTGAATGATCATGTGCTCTTTTTATCAGATACTTCAACAATCCAAGAGTATACTGATAGTAGAAGTTTCTCAAGTTCTGGTTTTGAATTTTGTCGGCTTCACAAAGATCTGTTTAAATTTTTAATTATAATCTAATTTGAAGAATGTTTGGCACATTCTGTTGTTAGCATAAGGAACTTTAAATTTTCTGATGTGAATTTGTTGCGCTTTGGCTTATGTTTGGATTTAAGCCAGCATAAATCTTTTTCTTAAATGTGGTATTTGGCTGTTAGCTATCAATCATTCTTCGACATTGAAGGCAGCATGGTGACAATTTTTTTGGCACTTTTAACATATGCTCATCTAAAAGCAAGTGATGTTGAAGGACTAGCATTCATTTTGACTTCTGGCAGCTTTAAGAACTGTTGCCCTACAATGATTTAGCTAATAACTTTTGATGCAAGTTTTTTCTCCATCTACATGCTTGATGTCATAGTGTGTAATTAATTTCCTTTGTTCATGGTTGACATCTGTATGCTGCATTTCTACAATGCTCATATAATCCTTCATGGAGATACTTATGGAATGAGGTACTCTCTTATTTTGTTTGCCTTCACCTTCACCAATGATTCCCTGGTTTCATGTACCATGTGCATGGATATGTTCTTATTTTCCTTGTTCTGTAAAGATATTGATGTTCTCTATTGTTTAAGTGTTAGCAGTATAATTTCCTTGCTTATACTGTTGAAATTTATATTCAAACCTACAGAAATTCCAGAATTTGTACTTTTAAAAAATGGAACCTGCTTCTTTTCATATTGCAAGTCCCTAAAGCATCTATTTCAGCCATTCATCTGATTTTACTTTGTTGTTAAATCAAGTGATGATTCATTTGTTCTGTATTGATCAGTTACTCATTTTGGTTTGCTTGAATTGTGTTCCAACTGAAGGTGATAATCATGGAGCTCTCTTCTGATCTTGATTGAAAGTGTGAGAGTACATAGTAAGATTTAAGAAAATTAAAGTTGCTACACAGTTAATGCTCACCTCAATGTAAGAAAAGAAAACAGTTTATAGTCTTATTCAATTATTGTTGTTACACTAACTACTATCCTGCAGAACCTTATCAATTCCACCAATCAATTTTTCATCTTACCTGAAGCCAAGTGCGGTTAAGCCTGTAATATATAGTCGGTTATATGTCAATTACATATGTAATGGAAAAAGTAAAGATGAACTTAATATGTCTTGACAGTTTCTGCAGGCATGCTATTTTCCTTGGTGGCTGGCTTGTGAGCATGGCATTCTCTGCATGGAGAGAAAAATTAGTGAAATATTTTCTTGCCACGTGATGGACTTGAAACAGAGCGGTCCTTATTTTCTTGGTTTCTTGCTTTATGTTCTGTTCTGTCAGAAACTTTTACTTCTGTTCACTTGTCATTGGATCGCTTGTTATTTCTTCAAGTTACAGCTTTGGATCCAGGCTTTTGCACCATTCTTGATTGTCGGAGAAATGCTTGGAGCTGTGTCTGTTGCTGTCCATTTGAGATTGATGTATTCGTAGAGCTCATCTTGTTTGAGTTGTTTGCACTGAAGTCTGTTGTACTGAAACTAAACTCAAGTTCTTGGTTATGACTTTTAGTATGGTTGAAGCTGTGAGCAATAGGGGACTTTGAGTGCAGATCTTGAATAGAGAGGAGGCCAGCAAAGGAAAGTGATTCAGACGAACTGCTACCTGCAGCAACATCTGAAGCAACTCTTTTCCGCTGGTAGGTTGCCATTGGCTATGTCACCAACTTGGTTACTGTCCTCAGCTTTTATATACACGAGGACATAGTGAAGTACTTGGATTTGGAGGTCAGTATCTCTCGTCTTTTTCTGTTTGTATTGCCTCTTTCATGGTTCATATTTGCCGGGTGAAGTTTTCTTTTTCTTTGGTGGGACTTGCATGTAGAATTTGTTACAAATTAAACATGACCAATCAAAAGCTGCACCAGCATGTGGCAGTAATTCATTGAATGGGCAGAATTTTCATGAAGTTTTGGAAATATTAGACAATTTTGATTGTGCTTAGTAACTAGGGAATTAATGAGCTTTAATTTTCTGATGGCAGCTTGTTACTGAGCCAATAAGTTGTCGCAACCCAATTTTTTTACCGGTCCAGCCGGTTTTAACCGTCTTGGTACTGAAGATATGACTTGAGCGTTTCATTAGAAAAGTAAGATAACGAGCCTGGTGAAGGTGTAGCTATTGACAAAGTGCCAAGTGTGTACTATTCCGTTAATGAATAAATATAGTTTTTTTTTTGTTTTACGAAATCTATATTTCTAGCTAGGCAAATATATCTCTTAATAGCCAACAGAATTGAGTTGTGAATATCCGTATTTGATCTTGAACTGAAATTTTGTGCAACGATAGGATAAAAGAGGGCCATTTCATTCCTTCTTAACTTCTTATTATCCTCGTTTGGGAGAAAGGTTTTCCTAGAAAGGCTTAATCAATAATTATAGCCAATAAATTATAGAGGGCATTCCCCATCCATGGAATTTGAAAGTCATAGACCAAATTATGGTACCCGTAACTCAATAAATATTAAATATGAATGAGCAGAACTTCACAAGATATAGATTTGCAAAAGAAAAAGAGGAGAAAGAAGTGTTTTACCAACTCATAAATTCTGGTCAATATTTAAAATGTTGGCGTTGCTTCAAGCTTTACTTACATATTTGCTGATTGTGCTATCTTCTGTTGTGGCTTTTTGATTGAGATTCCTTAAAACTTGACTTTCTTAGTTTGTTTAGTTAGTTAGATAACAGTGGCGGGAGAGCAAGATCAAAAGGAATGTTTTGGTTGGTCAGTGTCGCTTTATTTCGGTTTGTTTAGTCATGCTAGGCGGAGTCGTTATCATGGATAAATCCCCAATGCAAAGATATCAGTGTCAACTATGCATTGATGGGCATTCCAAAGAAAGTGATATATAATATTTTTTTTACGATTAAGGTAAGTCTTCTTATCAAGTTTCTTTCAGGTTTTAGCGGACTTGTACAGGTGTAACCTGTCTCATCTTGGTGAGTATGGCTTCATCATTCGCCGGACTAAATGCTGAGGAAGGAAAACGAAAACCCCCTGTCCGGTATAGCAAATCTTGGTTCTATTGAGAAATTCTCCTGAATAAACGAAGTGCTTATCGTTTGGAAGTTTTGCCTGTCCTGGAAGTTCCAATGACAGATCTCTGCACGTAAAAAGGGGAAATGCAAATTAAGCCTGTATCAGTTATGGTTTTGACGTCCAATTTTCCGTATAATCGTGATTATGAATAATTAAGATAAATTTAGAGTTCAGTGGTGTTAAGATGTGTATAGAGCTCTGATGTTTGATGAAGCTTCTCTTCTCCTATAAAGCAATCTTGTCAGACCACCCTTCTTTATTGCCTGTTTCATCCTTGTTTTCTATTTCAATTTTTACTCCCCACCAACGCCGACCTTGATATTCTGTCCTTTCTTCCTCTGCTTTATTTTCTTTGTTTTACCCTTTATGATGTGTTTTATTTACTTCTCCACCACTTATGACTCCTTTGATCATTTACTTGCCTGTTAATTATTCTGTTGTGTTGGTCTGGGCCTTGTCCAAGGGTCTTGGTTCATCCAAGTTGTTCTCCTCCCCTCTCCCACTATTCCTCCTTTATTACTTCACTCCTCTGTCCTTGTTAGTTCTCACCAGATTCAGGACTCTATGGCTCGAGGACATTTGTTGCTTCGGGTGGCCAACCCGGCATCCTCACGGGATATTGGTACCTCCCAAGAGGAAGCCGATGATGAGGACAATGCTGGGTCTTGCTCAAAGCTGCTATGGGGAGGCCATGGAGGAGGATGTGCATAGAGATCTCCTTGTTTTAGGATTTGGACTTCGCCAATGTTTATAGGTGTTTTAGTTTTCTTTTTCATAAAAGTTGGGGTTGGTAGATTTGTAGTTTTTTGGAGTACCTCTAAGATCAATTTTTACCATTGGTTTCCTATTGTCATTGGTCCCCCATTGTAGGGGACTAATGAATGCCCCCATTTGTGGAGCTGACTGTTTTAGGAAAGCCAGCCCCATAGGAGTCTACTGTCAGAAAAATATTTTTTTATATTTTAATTTAATATTAATTCGTTTTTATTAATTAATTGTTGAATATTTTTGTGTGCTTAAATTTTTGTAATACAACAGTATCAAAATATTTATTTAATTATAGATTAAAAATTCTATACGAATAATTGTTATTTGAATGAAATGTATTTTTTTTAAACAACGTAGTTTATTTTATTTGCTAATTCTATATGAATAAATATTATTTAAGAAAATTCTTTCATTTTTGTATAATGTAATTTACTCTAATTTGTAATTTACTCTAATTTTGTAATAGTTCAATTTCTATGTAGTAAATTTTATTTTTTTAGTACAATTTTATTTTTTAAAAAATTTTATGGTATTATTTGTAAAATATATAATTTCTCACTAACTAAAAAAATTAATTATTTGTGTGAAAAAATGTACTTGATCGGGTTTTAGCAAGCATACTAGAATCGATGTAGTAATAAAACCCTTGGAGTATTCTTCGGATGTCGAATCCACAGAGAACGTGTACTAGTTAATGATCGAAAAAGAAAAGAAAGCGATAAAAATCGAGATTTTGTGTTGTAAGGGGTTTGGTTTTAAAAACATGAAACGAAAATAACAAATTAAGCAAAAACGTTTGGAATATTGAGAAGTAAACAAAGAATTCTAATTACTAAATCAATGAAATGAGTTTTATAAAATTGAGTGTTTTCTCTACCAAGCCAGCCTAAAATATTTTCCAAGGTCATTTAAGTTATACCTACATTTAGAAAAAAAAGGTCATCTCGACCTCAATTAGCTAAACTAGGTTCATTAAGTCATTGGAGAATTTCATCGAACACCTTGTAGACATAGATATATCTTTATTCTAAACCACACAAATTTAATCCAAGTCGACCTCTCCTAACCTTCATCTCTCAATCCATCAACTAGGATTATCTAAACTATCATCAAGATGATCAATCTCAACAATAGTCAATTAAAACAAACCATTAAATCAATTCCAATGGGCAAACATCAAATTAAGAACATAAATTACAAGGCTCATTAATCAATATTCAAATATTGAACATAAAACACAAAATCTATTCATAGATATAACAAGTATTCATCAAAAATTACAACTCAACATCCAAACACAAAATCTAAATTACCATTGTTTGATGAAAAGAAAAATGAAAAATAACCTTAAAACAAAACCATAACATCAAACACAATTTGAGAAATGGAAAGCAAAATGTGAGGGAGTTTCCTTTCCAAGACCATAGGCCTCTTCAAGGAGCCCCATCTCTTCCTCCTTCTTGAGTCTCCTCTCTCTCTTTAAGCTTTGATGGTGAATATGGATGTTCAAATGATGCCCAAATTGGTGTGGAAGAGATGTATTTATAACCCTCAAGGTACCACACAAACCCTAGGAAAAGTCTTCCAAAGATGTCCCTCAAATGTTCTTTGGTCCCCACACAATTTGTCTCTTTTTCGTCACTTATTTGGGCTGCCCAGGGTGCCACGGCCATGGTGAACAGTGCCACGGCCGTGACATTTTTCGTTGATGAATAGTATTCGTGAACAATGCTCATAAATAGTAACCTCGTGAACAGTGCCACGCCATGGTGCTTGGAGTGCCACGGTCGTGGCCTTTTCGCTCCTTGAATTGGCACAAATTTTGGATGCCACGGCCATTGGGTTTGATCACCACGGTCGTGGCCCTTCTATTCTTCAACACAATTCCATTTTACTTCAATCTTTCGCAGGTTCGCTTGGGTCCTTTCCATTTTTCATCTCTTGTGCACCTTTTTTCACTCATTTTCTTCCCAAATTCAACATTTTACAATCATCACAAATATTATATGAATTTCACCACAAAGTCCTAATTTAAAACATGAAAAAAGATAAATTATTGCTTAAATTAATATGTAAATTTAACGTACATTAATATTTTATGTGGTATACATTATAAAAGAAAATTAAATGAAAAATTGAGTGGTAGTAAATCTTATATGAGAGTTTAATAAAAATTCAATTATTAAAGTATAAGAATTTAATAAAAAAAATTTAATAAAAAATTAATGTGAAAAATATTAGATCCAAAACGAGTTTAACTATTGAAGATGCCGTAATGAATTGTGGTTCAGATTTGTCGAACTATACAACTCCTATTCTGAGGTGTTGGAACCTTGTTACCGTGATGATTGATTAACTAGTGTAGTAATAATGATGTGTTATTTGCGTTTCCTAAAAAAAAACTGCCAAGTCAGAATCCAGGTCGTACGCATTACAAGTGACTGAAGTGAAGAAAGCTTCAGGTCTACATTGTTGTTCAGTCTAGTCTAATTGGCCTCGACTTGTCTATCCAGTTAGCTCTGGAAAGGCCTCCTGGCCTATGTTGTTCAATGGGCCCAACTATATTATTTTTGGGGTTTTTACACAATCGGCGATCAAAAATTGATATTATGAATGATGTCATTTAAACGTAAATTTTCTAAACCACATTTTTTTGTAATTATATATATTGTTTATATGTTATATATATTTATTATATATATTTATATGTTATATATATTATATATATAAATTATAAATATAGTATAAATAAATTATAAAATTAATATTTATATTTTGTATATTTGTAAAAGATATACAAATTATGAATATAGTATAAACAAGTTATAAACAACTCATAATTTTTAAAAAGCAGAACAACACCAACAAAATTTCAACATTATTTTAATAAAATATAAATAATAATTAATAAATTTAAAAATATATATTTATAAATTTAAAAATATAAAAAAATAAATATATAATATATAAAAATAAGTGGTATAAAATAAATATTATAAAATATCATAAATACATCATATAAAAACCACTTATTTTTTCCATCGCCTGGGAATTTGCTATAGTATGTACAGGTTCATCAGTGAACTGTGCTGTTTTTAATGGGAAAATTGTGGGTCTGAAACACAGGAGCTGTTTGTGCGAATAATAATTTGGCATCAACAAAAAGCAGAAATCGACATTAATAAGGACGAAACCCACCTTCAAATTGTCTAATTATTTTGATTTAAAAAAAAGTATAATTATTTCATCATATTAAATTGAGCACCAGAATGATTATCTGCTTGCTACTGTAAAGACACTCCTACACTTTTTCTGTCATAGTGGGCCACATACTTCCATCAACGATCTACTCCTCCACTAATCACTACCAGTCCTTATGGACCCCACATTTGCCTCGTAGAATGCGACAACCAAGTGTACACTTGGCAACCAAACCATTAACCTATCCTCCTGGCACCTTCAAACTTCAATAGATATTATTATTTTGCGGGTCCTGCTTTTACTCAGTCTTCATCCTTATCCACCTTTTGATAATCCTCCACCTCCATTTTTCTTCTTTCCACTCCTAAATTCATTTCAATTCTATGATTTAGTCAAATAGATAAATAAAAGAAAGAGCAGTCACGTCATCAATAATAAAGGTTTGGTATTGGACAGAGAGATATTTAAAACCACTCCACCCTTTCTATATATGCAAAGCCAGGCACCGCACTGAAAAACCCACTTTAACAAAACGAAATTCTCAAAACAAAAGAAAAGGAAAGATGGTGTTGCTAGAGAAATTGTGGGATGATGTTGTCGCCGGACCCCAACCTGAACGTGGCCTCGGCAAACTCAGAAAGATCAGTACCCCCAAACCATTAAACATCAAAGGTTGTTAATCACTTGTGACTAATTACATATCTATTCAAACACACGACATATTTTATTTAAGCTTTATTTTTCTGATTTTGTTTGTGGGTTTCGTTTCTCTTGTGGATATATATATATATATATATATATATAGAAGTGGGAGAAGCCAGCAAGTTCCAGAGATCGGTGTCGTTGCCGGGGACACCGGCGACACCGGTGACGCCGTCAACGCCATCATCAGCTCGCAAAGACAACGTGTGGAGGAGTGTGTTCAACCCTGGCAGCAACCTCGCCACCAAGACAATGGGTGCTAATGTTTTTGACAAGCCACAGCCTAACTCCCCCACTGTCTATGACTGGTATGTACATATCTACCATAACTGATCATGCATATATATGATCTTTAAAGCATTAATTTAAGGTTACATTTTGTTTTTAATGATGCTTCACGAAGATGATTAAAGATTTTTTCGGTACGAAATATTTTTTCTAGACTTATTTCTTGTTTGGAAGAAAACAAATATGTATAAGGAATGTTTTCAGGTGTTATTATGGCGCGTGGGAATAGATCTCCTATTTGCATGCATGCAACAAGAGATGGTATATATTAGATTTAATTATCAAATATCACTCAAGCCGTTAGATCTGTTTACCTTTCGTCTTTTTAATGTCATTATAAATAGTAGTAATTTTATGAGATGGTTATGGCAGGCTTTACAGTGGGGAGACAAGGAGCAAGCACCGCTGAGGAGGTGAGAATTCCTCCGTTTTGTAAATAGGGACGTCGTTTTACTTGTCTAGTCCTTTTAAGGCAGTACTCGTACGTACTATGTAAGTTTGGTGTTTTCCGAAGTAGGAGCTCCAGAGCAGAGTAGCTTCTCAAAGTTTTCTAATGTAAGAAAAGGTCTGTGAAGGTTTGTGATCTGAGATCTGCGGTCGAATGAAAGATGATGATGGATGAGTTACTACTACTCCTACTACTATCCTATTGTGTATCAAATAAAAATTCCTTTGTTTAAGTTTGTGTTATCCCATCTAAAGCAATTGATTTGATTAATCAAAGTCCAAATTGTTGCCGTTTGTTGAGAAATGGAATCTTGTAATGGTGGTGCAATTATTAATCAAATAACCAATAGATTACATGTGAGTGTACATTTCATGTGGACCCTGATGTGGCTTTGGATATTGATTTGGATAAGCAGGAGGAGAATTACAGGCAAGGACACAATATTTTAATATCATTATTCAATCAAATTATACAATAGGATAGACAATGGTGCTCCAATGTATATGTTTCAAAAGAAATTTCAAATCAAAACAACCACGAGATTGATTTGCTACTAAGTAAATGTGAAAAATCATAAGCTAATTACTCGACTAAATCGTTTTGCGTTATTTCAATCATATTTAACAGTGTAATAATATGACCAAGATTACGAAAGAGAGATTATTAACGTAGCCAGTTACTCTGCGAAGGTGGTTGTCCGACGACGATATATCTTCTCTCACAAACAACTCGAGTTAAAATGTCGCTGTAACTATGAACACAATATCTTCTAATACAGAGATGGCTGACAATATCTTCGGAATACAGAGATGGCTGCTCGTACTAACTGGTTCAAAATTGTTTTGTTATAGCAATTTCATAAGAATAACGCAGCATTAAAAAGATCTACGATCGCTTGGAACAACCCAGAAAGCTGTCAAAGTCTGCATTGAAAAACTTAAGAAGGCACAAACAAACCCTTACATAAACAAATTCCCAGCTTAATTATAGAATGTTGGTCCATTCATCATCCCGTCCTAACTCCTAAACCTACGAAACTATTCTATACACACACTAAAGAGAACTCCAATGTTGCAAGAAATGAGAACCTACAGCCTACAGGCTTCCCTAAGTACTGTGAGTGAGTAGCCCACAGGCTTCCCTAAGTACTGTGAGTGAGTTTGCTGATTTAGTATTGCTTATGTCTGTACTTCCATTCTATAAAAGCACGGTGTAAAGAATTGATGGTCGCTGTCCTTTTTACAGTTCCGACTTTGATGGTTTTCTTTGATACGCCAGTTGCTGGAAATAGCATGGGTAACAACTTTAATCATGATAAACGTAGATATATATATATTAAGGAGACTGATAAATATAAATAAATCGAATGGAGCTCACCAGACGGCCATGACTGAAGTTAAGTGTTTCAAGTCCTGCCAGAGTCTCTTCCTCATCTAGGACTTGCATCTTACCTTTGCTTGGATCAATTAGAGTTGGTTTCGAGATTTGAATGCTTTCAGAGGTTGAAGATTTGAGCTTCGAGCTCCACTCTTTCACCAAGTATATCTCAACTTCGTTGGCCTCCAAAGCAGTCTGAAAAGCAACATACTGCAATGGAACAATGAAGCAGGTCAAGTGATATGAACAGAAAAGCTTTTAAACCAAAAAAAAAAAAGAAGGAAAATCCACACTAACAGAAGCTAGGTTCTACACTGAAAAAAGAATCAGAAAAAAAAAAATCTCACCTGGCAGAGGTGCTTCACGGACAAAGTTGGCCTGCAGCAGAGGTATGGTCGCGGCAAACTGGGCATTTTTTCTTCATCAAATGATACAAGCATGAGGTGGATGTCCAACTAAAATTGAAAGGAAACACGATCAATCATTTCAGAGAAGTTGACAAAAAGATCAAGAACTAATATAATAAGGGACATCTTTAAATCTGGGAAGTCATTAAGGCTACAGAAGCATCCGAGTTGCCAGAAATGACCAGAATGAATTCACAAATGATAATTCATTGTTTCCCATTATGCGACCTTAGGATCAGTATTGGCAAAAATTTACTTCACCTCTTTATCATTTTCCTCCAAGTTTCGTAGATAATCTGCTAACTTAGAGATACGGCTATTTCGGGCATTCTTTCCATTACCAGCATTTGCACTTCCATATCGGGTGTGACTTCGCATACCCCCTTTGCCCCATGCAAGCCTATCCGAGGTGCCAACAAGTCCAGCAGATGCTCCCAGAGTTTCTTTATTACTTGCTTCTGTTTCATTTTCATCAC
>CAODLS011675727.1:0-16374 GCA_948243855.1 Flueggea neowawraea | reverse complement strand
TCATGTCGCATGTACTAAGCTGTTTTCCTTTAATCATATGGTTCCTGAATCAAGCTATTCTCATCTCCTTGATCTGGGAATCATTTATCTGCATGACTTGTTACAATTCCTTGTTTTTAACTCTTCATGGAATGCATTCTGCTCAGGTTTCTCTTCCAAAAGAATCATACAATGGGTTTGGATCTCATTCAGGATCCAACTATAAAAGCCTTCCTCAAGGCCGAAATGATGGAGAACCTGGCCATGAATTTACGCCTTCTTCTATTTTTGGAATTAATGGTCACAGCTGGCCGACACTTGATGAAGCGAGACAAGGAGGGAGGTTCCATGAATTTCCTTGCAGTTGTTCTATTGGACTTGATACATTGAGTGAGCGAAACAGAGGACCTAGAGCATTCAGGCCAAAAAGTTCAGCAATGACAAATTGCTCTGCTGTTGATCATTGTAGGAAACCAATTGCTGATATGTCTTACAACAGACTGGATTTTGTTACTGACTATGAGGATGCCAAATTATTCATCATCAAATCATACAGTGAAGATAATGTTCATAAAAGCATAAAGTATAGGGTTTGGGCTAGCACTCAGAATGGGAACAAAAAATTAGATGCTGCTTATCATGAAGCGCGGGAAAAGAAAGGATCATGCCCAGTCTTTCTATTGTTCTCGGTAATTTTTTTGATTCTTTTATATTTGGAGTTTCCAGTTCAGACCATCACTGAAGTTATTTCTAAGAAAAACTACCGATGAGTGGTCGCATTAATCATTTATGTTTACTTAACAAGTCGTAAATTAGATGATCTATAGAAACCAAAGTTATTGCAAGATTAATATCACTTTATTTGGTCAGTGCCTTGTTGTTCTCTTGGAATTTTGTATTGATACAAGAGAGTCCTAATCCAGGATTTCAATAAATGATTGCTCATTTATTTCTTAAACTGTTTTTCTAGATTTTGAAAAAATATGAACCTAGGCGTTGAGAGCTAAGAATAACTTGATAACTCACATTCTTTTGCTGCATGTCATATACAGGTCAATACCAGTGCCCAGTTCTGCGGAGTGGCAGAGATGGTTGGTGCGGTGGACTTTGACAAGAGTGTTGATTACTGGCAACAAGATAAGTGGTCTGGACAGTTTCCAGTCAAATGGCATATTATTAAGGATGTCCCCAATAGCCAATTCCGTCACATTGTACTTGAAAATAATGACAACAAGCCAGTTACTAACAGTAGAGATACTCAAGAGGTAAGAGATCCCATTAGTTTTACTAAAATATTCTAATTATGACATAGTACCTCTGAGAGTCATTTGAATGCCAATGTGTTTGGTTTCATAAGATATGATGTCTGAAATTTCCTGGTTTCTTTTTTTGGTTCAGCTGTTTGGGTTATAAGCTAACGCTAGAAATAGCTGCATAGATGCCTCAAGCAATGATGGGAGTCACTGCTTTTATCAGTTTATTTCCCAATCCCATAGCAGCTATTCTCATATATTTTGACATGTTTGATTGATTAATGACTTGTATGAGAATTTTCTTGTTACATTTTTCTTAACTAAATTAGAATGGAATGGCTTCTTAAAATCTTGCCAGGTTATATACTTGTCTTGGTTTACATGCATTTTCAAAAAAATTTCATGGCTTAAATTTTTTCATAGCATTCTTTTCAGCTTATTTATGTTCCTTTCAATGTTTGTGGTTACATATGATTGCTTGAACGAGATATTTTTGTAGCATTCCCTTCAGTTTTATATTGTTGTTTGAACCTGATGAAATATGAATCTTGCATGCATCATCTGCTGTCTGATTTACAAGCGTGCAAGAATGATCCACTTCTTAATACATGTTACCAAATTTGTCCTCTTCTTATTGTGTGCATTATTATTACACATTTTTATGATCCATTTGCAAACAAAATAGACAGGTCGTGATATGAAGTCTCTTATTCCTTGGAAGCAAACCATGCATTGATACGTTTAATAAGTTTTTCTCTCAGATTGTTGTTAACAAGAAAAGGTTGAGCGAACTGTTTCTCATGCTGGCTGCTTATGCTGCCCGAAACTATTGCAGGTTGAGCTTGAACAGGGCATTGAAATGTTGAAAATATTCAAGAACTATGAGAGTTATTCCTCCATCCTGGATGATTTTCACTTTTATGAGGAGAGGCAGAAAGCAATGCAAGCAAGGAAGTTAAGACAACAAGTGAGCCCCGCGACTGGAGTTGACAAACAACATCCGATTTCACTCTCTAATGACTTCATAAAGAAAATGTCAAGGAGCTTTGTTGAAGCCGTTTCAGTGAATGAGAGTGGAAGGGAGTTCTCTCTTTAGCATTTGCCTCATGGAGCCATGACCATGAGTGACAAACCAGAGCCACAAAGCTGATCACGACTGGTGTCTAACTAGTCGTATAGGTAGGGACATTATGTTTTTGGTGTCTTGAACAGGGATATTTGAATCAGATAATACCTTTTTTTTTCCTTTTTTTTTATGAATCAGATAATGCCTAAATCACTGTTTATTTTTGTTTGATTTTGATGCTTTTTGAACTTGTATCTACTATATATATATATACAGCATTCATTGTCATGCCTGCGTGGTTCTGGATCTGTTTAGTTGCATGAGAATTATGTAGTCGCAGGTCAGAGATGGTCCATAACTCCAATTGATACTCTAAATTCAATCGACTAAGACGGGTACTAATAGCCGTGCTTGTGAAGGTTTTAAACCGCCTTTAAGATGGAGTTGGACCCAGTTTTAAGATGATATTACATATACTCGTCTTCATGTTGGATTTTTCTGAGGTGTCAACTAAGCTATTTCACCTATAATGATGGACATTTACGGCCATCTGAGCAGACTCGCTCCTGTGAGTCATAACAATATGAAAAGCTTGAATTTTGGACACAAATGGCCATCCAAGCAAACAATAAGAATTTGCCATCCGAGTCAACTCCTATTGCTCATAACAATATGAAAAGGTTCAAATTTTGGACATTAATGCCCATAATGGTCTGAGAAACACATTTCCTCCATCGCAAAAGTTAATTAAATATTACAGCGAAAATTCAAAGACCAAGATGGACTAGCTGCTGGTCCTGCCGAGTCAAGATGATGATTACAACAAAAGAGGCACGAACTTTTCCTCTTATCGTTCCCATTGGAGGATGGCCTTTAAGCCCAATGGCAGGGCATGGAGAAAGCATGGATCGACATGGACACTATAGCAATCACAAACGAACCAGCAAGGAAAGGTCTGTGCTTGTTTCCATCAGACAACGACGGAGTTGTGGTTGAAGCTGCCGGAGTTACTGGGGCGGTGGATGCGTTTGTGAATATTGCAGCATCTGGGGAGTTAGCAGGTAGGCCTAGCAGTTCTGTCCATCCAATTTGCACAGTGTAAAGTCAGTAGTGAAAAAGCAACTTACAATAATCAATTTTCTTACAGTTTATGCCTATAAATTGTGTTGACTCAAAAAACCAAGTGTTGAAATCTCTAACAGAAATGCTCTTTGGGAAGAGAAAACACAAATAAATAAATAAATAAATAAATAAATCGACAGAATACATTATTAACTTAACTAGTTAGATTCAGTTATGACGTCGTTAATGGACTCGTAAAGTAATAACAATGCATTAAACATACTTAGCAGACATGTAAAGTAAAATATCACTCCATTAATTTCCGTTTATGCACGTCTCTTATCCGTATTATAATTATTCCTCCAAAAAAGATAAGCTTCACAAGATGGATCGGGTGTTTATTTAAAGCATATTTTACCCACACATCACCATTCATATCTCCTTCGACTAAACTCCTATTTATCAACTAAGGCTTTATTTGAATGACTGACAATATAGTTTGTTAATGGATAGTGCTGTAATTTTTATTTATTGTGTGTAAAAAAATAATATGATATAATATAATTAAATAAATCATTTTTATTAATTGATATAGATATCCTAATTATAAAGATAATTTTACTATTATAAAATTTTATTGAAAATATTTTAAAAATATAAAATTTATAAACCACCGACTAAAAAAATCATCATTTTAATAATTTATAAAATTTATTAAAATTCATAATTTCTAAATCATAAAAAAATCATATTATAAATATATAAAAAATAAAATAAATAAGAATTTAAAAACAAGGCCTAAAGGGTCCAAGACTGCTGACACAATCCACTGTAAATATAACTAATGGGCTTATAATTCATTTCTATAAGCAGTGAACTCCAACATTAAATATCATAAGTTCAATTCTTAGTATAAATAAATAAAATACCTTATCAAGAAAAAAGCAAAGATACTTCAAGTTGGTAGATTTGAGGACATATTGAAATGAAATGTAAGTGAAGAGTAAGCAAAGAAAGAGTACTGACTTGGGCAGATATTAAGGCTGGTATTTTGCAAACGACAAGCAGAAGGAAGTTGGATCAACTTAGCTTCCTGAATACCCATACTCTTGATCTGAGCACTTCCATTATGTGTCTGTTGCATTATATAACACAAACACTTTGGCTCACTTTCCTTTATATCCATCACCGAACTGCAACATTCAACTGTGGGAGTATTTCCTTTCCCTGTTGCATAACTCAGACACCCCATCAGCTTCTGAAAGTCCCCACTACACTCTTTCTGTAAGTTCTCCTCACCAACCACACCATCCCAACTCACCACTAACACCGCCACCATCAACACACTACACACAAAACGACAGCGTTTCACTTCCATCTGTTTCTCTTTCCTTCAAGAACTCACTCTCTTTTGTGGTCTCTGTTTCTCAATACTGTGTTAGCTGTGGTATATATTAAACAGGGTTTAGTTCTGATCAGAGTTATGTGAAAAAACAGCCAGCTTGGTTTGGTCTTGAGGTTGACTATTAAAGACGGGCCGAATCTGGATCGTCCATGTTGAAGATGGGGTGTGGGTGGTTTCTTGATGGACGGTGGGGATGACAGGTGGGACGGTGCTCTAAGTGGGTGTGAGGGGGTGGTTTAATGTGAATCCATCAAGGCAGATGGGCAGGCATTAAAAATTGCTGACCTGGTTAGGTGTGAGTTTTGTAGGCGAAGGAAGGAAGCTCTTTAATGGAGTAATGGAGTTTGGAGCTGTGAAGCAGCAACGTGTTGTGAACCTACCCACGTGGCAGTACAGTTGTTTATGTATCACAGGCTTCCTATTTCCTAGTGTGCGTCTTTTTTTTTTTGAAGAGAAAAAAAAATTCTTGGGGAAATTAGCCATATTAACGGATGAAAGATGCTATTATTTGATTTTTCTTGGGGAAATTAAATAGAGAATGTGACCAGCAGCAACTTTTGTTGAACATGATCATAGGAGTGAAATGTCCCACGAATTATAACTAAGTCTGGTATGACCTAAATTGATTAGGCTTGTTTTTTTTTTTTTTATAATAGCTCGTCCTATATATATTGAAAATTAGGAAATACCCTCCATTGAAATTCAAACTTATATTATTCAATAGACTAATGTCAGTTTTTAGCGGGTGTCGTAGTAAGTCGCCTTCGGTCACTACCGAGTAAAGCAACATTCCACGGCAGGGGAATATTAGTTTGCATGGTCACGTCTAGCAGGGGTACACCACTACCGATAGCTCCCAACTCCCCTTTTTGCTGGAAAAAAAACTTATACTATTTAAAACCTCCTGAGAGGTGGT
The DNA here is from genome assembly GCA_948243855.1 of Flueggea neowawraea. Taxonomy (NCBI): domain Eukaryota; kingdom Viridiplantae; phylum Streptophyta; class Magnoliopsida; order Malpighiales; family Phyllanthaceae; genus Flueggea; species Flueggea neowawraea. The sequence goes on along the minus strand of CAODLS011675727.1, from coordinate 10,693 downwards.
CTGGCGGAAAGGAACACTGTTTCAGTGTCTCTCACACGGGTTTGAGACACACTCATCTCCTCAGTTGGCCTCGGATATCTCCGCGCTAATAGGCTAATGTCAACCCGTAGCAGGTGTCGTGGTAAGTTTCTCTCGGTCACCACCGAGCAAAACAGCATTTCACGGCTTATATTTCCCTGCATAGTCACGTCCAGCAGGGATACGCCACTACCAATAGCACCCAGCTCCTTTTTTTGCTGGCAAAAATAACTTATACTATTTAAATTGGTGAGAGCACGCCAACGACCTTGTAATTTGTTCATGCCGAATTCTTAACTCTAATACTAAAAATTTGTAAATTCTGATTTTTAATAAGAATAAATAAATTATTTTAAAAAAATATGGTGAAAATACGTCAAAATCATTGAGTTACCAACCATAGCTATGATTTTGTTATTGGTGAGTCAAGTTCCAAAGTGGTTTTTACATAATATATCTATAATATTTTATAATATTTATTTTGTAGCACTCACTTTTGTAAATTATATATTCAATTTTTTATATTTTCAAATTTAAAAATGCATATTTTTAAATTTACCATCTTTCGTTTATATATTGTTGAAATGTTGTTGATATTTTGTTGGTATTGTTCTATTTTTCAAAAATTAGGGTGTTGTTTATACTATGTTTGTAACTTGTATATCTTTTACAGATATGCAGAACATACAAGTATTAGTTTTATAACTTGCTTATGTTATGTTTGTAATTTGTATATACTACGTTTATGCTATATTTATAATTTGTTTATACTATATTTGTAACTTATATATCTTTAATAGAGATGCAGAATATACAAGTATTAGTATTACAACTTGTTTATGCTATGTGTGTAACTTGTATATATTACGTATACGACTTGTTTATGCTATATTTGTAACTTGTATATGCTACGTATATGACTTGTTTATACTATATTTGTAACATGTATATCTTTTACAGAGATGCAAAACATAAAAATATTAATTTTATAACTTGTTTATGCTATATTTGTAACTTGTTTATACATCTTATATACAACATACAAATATGTATAATACATATAAACAACATATATATATAATATACAACATATATACAAGTGCATAAAAATGTAATCTAGAAATTTTGTTTGTACGCGCGTATATTGAAAACTAATAAATCTGTCATATCAATTTTTGATATCCATAATTGTGTAAAAAGCCCAGTTTCAAATGCAATAACACTGGATGGTAGAGTTGAAATGGTTTGTTTCCACAGTCAGGCCCATGTGAAGCGAGGCTAGTCAATATGGGTTTTGATGGGGTATGGATCTAGTCGAAAGTAAGGCGCACTATCTATGTGGATTGCACTAGAGTTAATTACGCAGGTTGGGAGAGTTAAAGTACGAAATTGTACAATAGTCATGTTTTTACATTTTACAAATAGAAGCATGATCAAATATTTTTTCGTAAATGTGATAGTTTGAAACTGAATCTTGAAAATTTGATCTTTATTTCAGCTTAAGTTTTTCGTTTATTTATTTCTCTTTTTACCTCTCATCTCTCCATGTCTCTTTCTCTCTTTTCTACCATCTTCTCTCTCTTCTAAACCCTAGCCACCATCTCCTTCTCTTCTCTTCCACTCCCTCCTGGCCAAACTATATATGCCCTCTCCTTCCCCTGTCTTTTTCTCTCTCCTCACCAAACTTAAGCTCAACCCGATGTCTGAAATTGAAGAGCTCTTCTCAAATCGAAGCCCTATTGTCTCGGTTGTCACTCAAACTCGACATGATCTAGAATCGAAGCTCTGTCTCTTTTTAGTGTCGCGAATCTGGAATGGTTAGTGTTGTGAACAACGCCTCGTCTCGGCAGGGGAGATGCGAACGAGGCCGGAGATATGGAATAGAAGCTCTGTCGCGTTTCGGCGTTACAGTTTTGGAATTGTTGGTGCTACGAACGACGTCTCGTCTCGGCTTAGGAGACGCGAACAAGGGAAGAGTTGTGCATGATAGAGATGTTGCGAACAACATATATTTTATAGGTGTATTGGATGTAGTGCAAGTGGTGGTGGAGATGCAACAGCGACAAAGGTTTCCCAAACCCTGAGCGTTGCATTCTGTTTTTATAAATAAATAAAAACTAAAAATATTGATTGAACTAGTTTTGGCGTCATTATCGGCGGAGCTTTGATTTAGTGTTGGCGGTGGCAAAGATTGACCTAGTGTTGGCGGTGATGGACATATAAAATTCATATTGCGTACACCTTTGAAGAAGTTTGTGCACCTTTGTAAACTATTGCGTACACATTTGTAGACTATTGTGTATACCTTTGAATACCTTTCTATACCTTTGCACACGTACAATCATGTACACCAATAAATCAGTTTAAGTTTTGAAAATGTAGTGTAGGTCGAACACCTATATACACTAATAAATCAGTTTAAGTTTAAAAAAAATCATTACACCGAAAATTCATTAAATTAACATTCTTATAAAAAAAATTGTAAATTCCCTTTTGAAAACTTGTGTACACCATTATAGATCTTCTAGAAAAATCATATATTTTTAATAATATTTTTGTTAAAAAACTCGATTTTTCGTCGGAAATCATTTTTCGCGAAAAAAAAATTTCTCGCGAAAATGGCATTTTAAGATGTGTTTATTTTTTTTGGCATTGTTTATAGTTGGAAACTTGAAATGGTATTTGTAAGATTTAGTATTGTTTTTAATAAAGGTGTTATTTTCCCAATGCACAAGGGCTAATTACAAATAAATATAATTTAAATTTCAAAATTATAGGTTTATGCCAAAGTAAATTAAAAACCACATTTACTGGAGGCGACTTAGGGGTTGGTTTCTTATATAGTCAACACAAAATTTAATATGTTGAAAGTTGGCACCATCAAATACAAATTTCAGCAACCGACAATCTTTATCTTTTTTAATGAATTTCCACATTAATACCATCATCAATTTCAGCTGGAGAAATCTCAAACGCATAGAAATCACAAAAACAAATTAGAAACATATATATTTTGCAGAAAACGGGTGGAGAATCCTATAAATTTCAAGTTGAAATAATGGTATTCTAAAAAAGATTTGCAAACAGAGAGAGGAGGATATTTTCAACAATTTGGAATTAAAAACTACAAAAAAAGTCAACAACAGGTACAAACATTCATGTAGAATCCTCTTGCTTTGTTTAAGTATATTTATTTCTAAAATTTAATTCATCAAAACCTAATAAAATAGACTGATAATCAAACGCAAAAAAAAATTGCCCAAACCTAACCTTGATTTAAAAGGACTTAGATAAGCATGGAAGTCAAGTGAAAGCATTAAAAGGTCTTAGATAAACAAGGCTAAAACAAAAAAAAAAATCAACCATAAACCAACTACAAAAAAAATTCTTAATGATATATGAATAACATCTCGAGACCACACATACCATGACAACTAATAAAAACCACATTGCTTTCTTCCAAAAAGAATATTCACAAGTTAGAAACACTAATAAGATAGATTAAAAAACAAAAGTGAATCATTGAAACAAGTGTCGAAATAAGCATCATCAAATTCATGAAGATATCCTAAGAAAGAAAACCTAAACTAATGACTTAAGAAAATGACTAATCACTTAGAAACACAAACAGAAGGAAAAATATAAGCGAAAAGAACAAAAGATAAACCAAAAAGTAACCAAAAAAAATTCATAATTACAAAATGTAATGACAACAAAACTATTGAAGAAAAAAAAACATAAGTAAAATGAAATGGGCGAAATCTGAAAGAGTCTCACCATCAGGATATATTTGCCGGCAAACTGGTTTTCGTTGTTTCTTTCTAGCATTGCGCTTAGTGACATGGACAAACAAAAGCAATTGGAAAGTCAAGTGAAAACATTAAAAGTACTTAGATAAACAGGGCTAAAACAACCAAAAAACAACCAAACCAATTGCACAACATCCCGAGACCACACAAATCATGACAACTACTAAACACCACTCTGCTTTCTTCTAAAAGAAATCTTCACTAATAAACATAAGTGAATCATTGCAACAAGTGCCAACATAAGTGATGTCAAATTCATGAAGATGTCTTAAGAAAGAAAACTAGAACTAAGGAGTTAAGAAAATGATTGCACACCAAAAGGGAAGCCAATAAAGCCAACATCTACCAACGATGGAGTGTTTCCTCTTCTCCGAATGAGCAAGTTGAGGAGCTTCAATAGATTCAGTTTCACCTATTCTCATACGACTAAAAGTGCAATTCGAAGGAGAATCCACACTGCGAAGCTTCACCATAATGGGAGAAATTTGGAAAAACAAAGAAAAATGGAACCCTAGGTATATAAACTAAAAAACGAGTTGAATTTGCAAAAAATGAAACCAAACTCAAAATTAAAGAAGATAACATATAGAGTTTTGAAAAAAATTCAGAAAGAGGAGCTTTGAAGATGAAGAACGAAGGAGAAAATTCCTTTGATTTAAGACATTCACTAAACTTCTACATTTTTCAAATTCAATTTCTAGAAACTACAAAGTAGTTAGACAAAAAGAAAACAACGGTAGAATAAACTTGGAGGAAAAAGGTGCAAACAACCTAAGAATTACATAGTTGAATTAAAAAATAAGGCGGAAAAGGTTAAAAGAGACAACATATAGATTAAATTTCGGGCGTATTAAATATGAAATGGGGACGTAAATGTAAAAAGTGCAATTAACGGACATAAGAAGCAAAGAGTAATTTGTAAAAGATTGCAAAGCGTAATTTCCTCATTGCACCAATTAAAGTCGCCACATTCAAAGGGTGTTGGTTGGGGGCTCAGTCCATTAGGACCAAGTCCAACGTGAATACTTTCAAGTGGTGGAAATTACGTGGTTTGTCATTAATAGACTTATATTTATTCCGTACGATTCACTTATGTTTATTATATATCCACATGTTGTATTTTGTCATTCAGGTTTTAAAATTTTGCCATTCGCGCCTTAACTTTTTGAATCCACAAATTTCTATTCTATTTTTTTTTCTTTTCATCTACAACTTACTTTGCGTGTCTTTTTGGCTTTTTGTAGTATAGTAATTACTGTGTGTGCAACCTTTTTTTAATCTTTTCCCATTTACCAATGTTAAAGAATAATTTTTTATAAATCTATGAGCTGGCAAAAAAAGTATATGAGCTTAGCTTTATCTTGCGTCTCTTATTCTTTTCTTTTGTTTTTGTTTTCTCTTTTCTCTGTTGTTTTTGTGACTTCGCTCCGTTTTCATTCTCTCTCTTTTTTTTATGGATACTGCGAATGTTCTTTATTTCGTTTCTCTTGTTCTAGGTTTTTCTTCGTTTCTTTTGTTATTCGTTATGATTTTATGGTTATTTTAACTTTTTAAAATAATTTTAGATGGTGAAGTCTAAATTTAGTGCTCTGGATTTCGATGAGCATGTGGTTACCTCAATTAGGTTAAAGCGTCTTCAAAAGTCTTCCACTGACAATGATGATGAGATGTTGGCCACGAAGATGAATAGTGTTGTTTTTAACTTGGTTTTATGAATAATGTTGTTGTTTATAAGAAGCCACATGTTGCTGGAAAGACGAAATCAACAAGGTGTAAATAATAAATCAACATATAGATAATAAAAAAAACCAAGTTAAAAACAACATATAAAAAACTTCTTAACAACATATAAATAACATATAAATAACAAACCAACAACATTCCAATAATAAAAAAATAACATACAAACAACTTCCCAAAATCATATAAACAACATTCCAACAATACATGAATAACATATAAACAAGAAACCAACAACATATTAACAACAAATCAACAACATAATAACACATGAATGTTGTTTATACGTTGTTTAATGTTGTTTATATGTTGCAAATATCTTATTTATATGTTGTTTGAATATTGTTGAAATGTTGTTGATATCGTGTTTATATGTAGTTTCAATGTTAATATATGTTGTTGATATCTTGTTTATATATAGTTGAAATGTAGTTGCTATCTTGTTTATATATTGATTTAATGTTGCATGTTCTTCATTCATGTAAAACAACATTACAACAACATATAAATAATAAACTAACAACATATAAATAACATTCTAACAACATATATGTTTGGAACAAATCAATAAGGTTAAAAATTGCAAATCGTATACACACTAACAAAAACACAAATATTAAGAGTTAATAACAGGTTATTAACAATTCTTAAACAACACTTAAAACATGTTATAAAACATGTTTCAAATTAATCATATATAATTTATTCGAAATTGTCGTTTTTAGATCTATACACAAGTTTCGTAAATTAACATCATAATCTGATAGGTTACAAACCTTCTGATTGTTTGTTTTAGTTATTTTATTGTGTCTTGTTCTTGAGCTCAGATACCTTCTCTAAGTTTCTGTCTTGTTCTGAGATCTAATTTCTTCTCTGATTTTCTTCTTTGTTGTCTTGTTTGCGATTTCGATCTATTTAGGAAGTATATCGGAAGCAAAATAATCGAAAATCAAGAGAGGTTCGGTTTTATTCTTTGTTTGGGTGTTTTATTGTTCGTGGATGCTCTATTTTCCATATATTTCATTAATCCGTGTAGCTATAATATATTTTTGTTGTCAGTGAGTTTAGATTTTCAATTTGTTGGTCAAGATTAAAAAAGTGGGATGCCTAGTTTTGTGATTTGTTATTTTGAGTACTGTGAATTTGTATTTGCTCCTTTCGACTGATGTCAATTAGTGTGCAGTGTTATACCAATTTATTGACGAAAGTAAACGTTTGACTCCTTTTGTTGGCATCCAGTTTAGACTAATCCAATGGGTCTCAATTTGCTATTATCATATCGAATGAGACATTTATCTAATAATTTCCGCTAATTTATAAAGGTCATTAGATCTTACCACTCATCACGGTAACTCTTGTGTTCCTTTACAAGCGTTATTTCTCAATCAAACCATGAATCATAAGAGCACTTTTGGTACCATATATAGTAGAAAACATGTTTTCTTGTCCAAATGTCACAAAAATCCTACATTTGGGGTCCAAGTCTTTTAAACAAGTGGAACTTAGACTCACCAGTGACTAAACTTGCTCATTATTCCTTTCCTTTTTCAAATTGTTAAATCATTTTGGGAGAAATTTGAAGTCATTTGAACGTGAATTTTCAGATGGTAAAGTCACTGTTTTCATATGGCAATGTATCTGAAGCCAGGGTAACATTTTGACATCATGGATGGATTTAGATTCCTTTTGTTCCCACCGACTAATCAGTCCCTTAAATGTAAAAAAACCCTTAACTGATATATTATTGGTTAATTAACACAAATACAATTCTATAATTTCGTCATTTCAGAAATAAAAATTGATTGGGAAAAAGCTTTTCACCGACGGAAGGAAATGAAAAACTTGCATATTTTGAGAAAAAACAATCTAAATGGGCCAAAACGGCTCATATCAGGTCTTCCTAACTGGGCCTTTGCCATTTTCACGCTATAGTTTTGCATTTGACGATCTATCCCACGGGTTTGGACAAAAGTTGCAGCAACAATTCTCAGACAACTCAACACGAAAGCATTTTAAAAATGTTGTCCTTTCACATTATTCATACGTAAGACACAGGGATCGAACCAGTCCAAAATAATTTAAAAAAGAGCACGGAGCAAGACAAACCATTAATGACCACACCCAGCCACGAAACCCAGTCATTCACCCAAATCGAAAACCAACACCATCGATTTTACTATCGTGCGCACCACCCACAGGCCTCTCTCTCAACCCCAAGTCCTCCATTGACGTATCTGGCTTTTCTATATATAAACATAACGGACCAAACACACACACACACACACAACACACACATATTCTGTTGTTTCCTCTGTAACATCTTTTTTTATTTGGCCACGATTTGGTTTTGTCCAAAAACTAAAAGAACGGGAAATGAAAACCCGACATTTTCTCCCGGAGAAATCCTGGATTTTAGTGGTGGCAAAAGCCGGTTTAATTATTGGCTCCGTTCTGATCTCCAACTTCATCCGAGCCGCTGACACCTCATTTCTCTGCTCCTTAGCCAGCTCCGAAGCCCGCGCCGCGGCTCAGTACGCTGCCACCCCGATCCAGCTCCAAGCCATAGTCCACTACGCCACGTCACGCATAGTCCCCCAACAATCGTTCGGCGAAATCTCGGTCACCTTCGACGTCCTCAAAACCAAGCCCCCCTGTAACTTACTCGTCTTCGGTCTCGGCTTCGACTCTCTCATGTGGGACGCTCTGAATCCACGTGGCAACACTCTATTCCTCGAAGAGGATCCGAAGTGGTTCCAGACAGTGCTCAAAGACGCCCCTAGCCTTCACGCCCACGCCGTCCAGTACCGGACGCAGCTCCAAGAGGCAGATCAACTGCTTGCAACTTACAAGAACGAACTGTTATGCTAGCCGGAAAAGCCTACCTACGTGGCAACTAAAAGTGCAAGCTGGCTTTGACCGGTCTACCTGACGAGGTGTACGATAAGGAGTGGGACCTGATCATGATCGACGCGCCGCGTGGGTACTAAGCGGAGGCGCCGGGAAGGATGATGGCGATATTCTCGGCGGCGGTTATGGCGAGAGGAAGGAAGGGATCTGGTGTGACGCATGTGTTTTTGCACGATGTGAATCGGAAGGTGGGGAAGGTATTCGCGGAGGAGTTTCTTTGCCGGAAGAATCTTGTTAAGGCCGTTGGGAGACTCTGGCACTTCGAGATTCCTCCCGCTGCTAATGTGAGCCAAGCCGGTGAATGGTTTTGCTAAAATGCTCCGACTGTCGGTGGTTTTCATCGAGGTCCTTTTCCTTTTCAAATTTTTATTTAGCGGCTTTACTTTTGTTGGTGTTGGATTAATCATTAATTACTATATAATTTGAGCGGCGAGAGTGGACTGCTGATATGATCCGACGTGCGTGGTTTGTACACGTCCGGACGCGAGATTTATCAGACGGTCGCGATGATGTTCTCGCGGAAGACAACCTGCACAGTCGCGGAGACAGAAATTGTTGTTCCACTTATAAACAGTTATAAAGTTAATATTTTCGGATTTAAGATTTCTTCATATTTTTCGGTCTCGATAAAAAAAGGTCGACATGACTTTTGTTTTGTGTTGAAAAAGGAGCTGACGCGGAAGTATGTGACAAGGGGCTTGTACGAAAAGTTGGAAATATAGGGGGATGATGATATGATGATGATGATGAAGGGACAGGTAGCGAGCGATCCCCAACCGACGGCCTTTTTATGACAAAATACCATAAAACCATTGCCTTTTGGTGGTTGGATCTCAGTACAAACCTCATTTGTACGGTTGATCATTGTTTTAATATTTTTTTTATTAATAAAAATATTAATTTATGTTTAATTATAATGTATTTTTATTTTTAATCAATTAATGTATGTATTAAATTAAAATTAAATTAATAATTTAATTTGTTTATAAATAATGGTTAAAATATAATACAATCTATTTTTTTTAGAGCAAGTGTGTGTTACATGACCGAAGAACTGCATGTATTATCATGTATAATATAATTGTAGAGAATGGCAGTGATTTTAATGCACAAAATACAGAAGCAAGAGAAACGATACTTCTAGCAATATAAATTATTCAAGATGAAAATATTTAATTTTAATAATTCATAGCTCGACATAAAAAAAAATAAAGACAATAAAGTTTATTATGTTTTAAGTAATGTTTTAATTAAATATTTATGAGAGCAATTTTTTAATTTAGAGAATTATTAAAATTAATGTGATTATTTTTTTAATTATGTTGTATTTTTTATATATAGTCAATGTTATGTTGTTTTAATTCCTATATGTAAAACTTATAATAAGAAATATATTTTTATCTCAATTTATTTTATTTTAACTATTCTATTATAAAAATATTTATGTTTAATATTTATTTGTTATTAAAAATATCAAAATATAATTTGAATTGAAAAAATAAATAATTAAATATAGATAAAAAAAAGTGTCTCAATGGATATAATTGGGGTACTGGCATGAATGAATGCTTTCGGTGGTTGGATTTTTAGCCTTACCCAATTAGAGATCGGCACTAACTAATCTTTTTTTTACCAGTAAAACCGGCACTAATCGGTTGGCTTGTCCCAGGTCACGAAGTTCGGATGAAATTTTTTGAGTGTTTGTCGTTGTGAAAAGAGTAGTATACCACTAGCGTAACGTTGCCCCAAAATTTATTAATATATTTTTATTTGAATTATTTCATACGTATTTAAATAAGTTTTAATGTATTTTTTATATAATAATTTAAATTTATATTATATTACGTGGTGAGAATAACCTCTCCATGTAATTCTATATGCAGAACTAAAACAATAGCTAAATTCATACTAGTATCTTGGCAAAATAATTTTTGTATCAACTATATAGGTCTTTTCATCTTCCTTGTTGGTATTATTCGTACCTTTGAAAACTTTATTTCTGTGAAAGATATATAGAAGCTAATGTGAAATCATTAAAAATAAAAATCTTAATATTGGTTGTTCATAGGACGAACAGATGCAAATCTTAATGCTGGCGGGCAGAGATGGTCATACCTACCTTATTGTCGGAGGAGAGAAAACACAAACCTAAAAATATTTAAGTGCATGAACCTACCAAAGCCTCACTATCCTAACTGTAATCCTCCACTCCAAATTTC
>CAODLS011675433.1:0-20563 GCA_948243855.1 Flueggea neowawraea | reverse complement strand
TAGAACAAGTACAGAAATCTTACCCCCGATGGATTGTATTGGACAGGTACCCTCCAAATTAAATAAGCTTCCTTATATACAGATTCATGTTTTCTTCATTTATATTGTCATGCGAAATCGAATTGCATATTGATTTCCTACCATCAGTGTTAGAGTCAATTCCAGTCATAAAGGGTCGTTAGTTCGATTCCACAAGCAGCAAATGATAAAATAACTGTTGCTCGGTTGCCTTATATTTTTAACAGGTAGCCTCCTAGTCCTAGTCACATAAATTCTTTCTTAGTTTCTTGACATATAAATGCAGTTGCTTGAAGAAACACAGGTTGGCAATATATCAGCACGTTGGATGCAACATTGCAGTTTTGAAGGGAAAAGATGTAGCCGCTCTGATGCCATCAAGAGCTCTCTTCACCCCCAATCCTGGAGAACTGGATTTTCCTGAGCTTTTTTCTCACCCAAACATCGACGACGACGACGACCTCACTGTCACCACAACCCAATTACCTGATCCCAACATTAGTGAAAACACAACTCTTGGCTCTGTTCAAGAACCTCGGGAAACATCAAAACAGGGACTGCTTCCTCAAACTCAAAGTCCTGATTGGTATGCACTGTCCTGGAGAACTGGATTTCCTAGAGCTTTCTCTCAAATCGAACTCGAAGTAATAACAAAAGGCTACTCTGAAGAGGCTACGGTAGAAAATGATGAGAATAAGCTGAAGGTTTATGAAGGGGTGTTGCAGGGTAGCCCTGTTTTGGTGCAATCTTTCCCAGAAAATGATGAAAGATTCTGGACAGTGCTGCGGATTCTGTCGCGAGTACGACACAGGAATATACTGAACCTTGTAGGGTACTGCTGCACTGGCACTTCTAACTTTTTGTTGTGTGACTACCCTTTTATGGGTTCTCTTGAAATGAACTTGCAATGTAAGTATCAAACATTTATTCCTTTCTGCAAGTTGTGTTTGAAACAGGACTGTTTCTGCAATTTCCATTATGACTGAAGTCGAATGATTTGACCATAAACTGCTTCGATATCAAGAACAATTTCACCTAAAAACTTGAATTGATAAGTGATGACTAGAATTTGGATGTTAGTTCATTCTTTTATACTGTGCGAAGCATTGAAATTGTTGTCTTTTGATAATGCAGGTGATGATTTAGCGACGAAATTGCCATGGAAAGCAAGTTGGTATATTGCAATGGAAATCGGGGGAACTTTGCGCTATCTTCATGAGGAATGTGTTGATGGAACCATAGCTCACCTCTCTGTCTCCTCTTCTAATGTTGTGCTTTCTCATGGTTGCACTACTATGGTATGAAAAATTTACAGCCCTATACTATACGTATATTTGATGTTTTCATAAATTCAAGTTTTAACATCAATTTTGTTTAGAGCTTGTTAGTTGGAAATGACATTCGGCGTACATTTTCAGCATATTTTATTTAACATTTAATATTCAATTTTAAACCTCGTTACTTTTTATTGTTTCACTATTCAAAAAATTCCTGTCTATTATATGTTATTCGTTATCTCTTAAATTTTACACTTCTGAAACAAGTCCTTGATATAATTTCACTAAATGGTTTCCAGATTAGCAGTTACCCTTGGGAAAAAAAATATAATTACCATTTTGCGTTTTCAAACTATTGTTTTGTGTTTTGGTAGTTAAAAGATATAAAGATATTGTTGGGGCTAATTTTGGATTTGCACTAATTGTTTGGCTCGGCCTGTTGTTCAAGCTTGGCACCTTCAGAGCAGCTAGACTGATTAAAAATGGTCCTCCCAACACTGTTGATTCTCCATCCGAGTAAGATTCCCTTGTAATGTCTTATGTCATGAAGGTTTGTTTGAGGTAAACTGAATAGATTTTGATAAATTGTATATTGAAAAAATAGGAAAAAGGACACATCTCTAAAATGGATTCGGTCAATCGTACAAAATGTTCTTCAAGTAAACACTCGACCATAACTTAGGGATGATTTAGATCAAATGTGAAGAAACGTGTTAAATGGATTTATTGTCTCTCAAGGGATGATGAGAGTGTTGTGGCGGATTCCTGTAGGTGTGTGAATACCGAGAAAGATGAATGGCTTCGCATTGACATACGAGACTACGGAATGTTTCTTGTTGAGCTCTTAAGTGGAAAGAGTGGTCGCCTATTTCAGAGCCAATTCAGCAGACAAACGTTGATTGAGTGGGTAAGATAAGTTGCGATTTTAACACAACCAGTTTAGCGTTTTCTCTTCTTTTTCTTGGATAAGAAACTTAACCAGTTTAAATTTTGGTTAGCAGTTTCTAAATTTTCCCTCTTTTGGTTCAAATCTAACAAACGTTCTTACTGACTTACTTTGTAGAAAATTAAAGAAAAAAGTAGTTGACATGCTAAATGTGACAAAGTAATTTCTTATAATAATTGTTATTCAAGATTCGAATTATAACATGACCAATCTAATAGTTGCATACAAAAGGTAATGCCAATTATAAAATAGAAATAAATTGATTAACTAAAGATATTGTAATTCAACAATTCTAATAAAAAAACTATTTTTAAAAGGACTAAATAGGGAATATATAAACAACTTCAATTTATTAAATCTACCGCAATCTGTCAAACACAATCTATTTGTGCAATCTAACAACTCAATGCACTTGAAACAAACACTCATGTCACTTTGGGTGAAGTAACACTTCTTTTGTGCACTTTCTTACTATAAAACAAGTACCATCCGGTGTGAAAACATTCAATTGGCACCATTTTTGGTCCTTTCATTTATTTTTTCTTTGTGGTCATTCAATTGGTTTGTCATTTCTATATGAATTTGCATTAAGATTTCATTTGTACTCATAATCCTTAACAATCTAAACCATTCGAATTTCGAACTGTTGACTACTACGCAATTAGGTTGCTAGTTGCTTCCATGAAAACCGAGACTCCGAAAGAATTCATTGCTTCAGTTACGTGCAAGGTTTATATTTTAACAAAATTTGGCATTCTGCTCTTGCATTTTATTTGAGTTTTTTATTCTGTTGTTTGGGTTTGGCGTGATGTAGGCTTTGCCACTCCTAGAAAATGGTCCGGCGAGTGAAATGTTAGACCCCAGAGTGAGTGGTCTAAGAGATGGTAGAGTGGATCACATGATCATTGCTGCTCTCCTTTGTCTAAAGAATGATCAGTGCAGTCACAACTTTTCTATGAGCGAGGTAAATTAAAGCTTTACATTTCTCAATTTTCAGATGACCACATAAGCAGCTAGTTTTATTTATTGGTAATTTGGTAACTGCAACTGAAGTTTTTTAAGTTCTTGGAGATCATGGAATTAATATGCGTTTAAGTTCTCGGTGTTGGTACTATTTTGTGCAGATTCTAACTATGCTTCGCAGTGACCAGCTTCCAATGGCTGACTAAAAACTCCTTGGATCTATGATGGTGATGTTCATGGAGTAACTATTGGAAAACATTAATAAGTTGTTACCCTGCATTATAGCACATATGCAAGTTCAAGCACAATAAAGTTGGATTGGTAAAGGATTGATGCTGTCTAAACAGCATTCTGCCGTCCAAATAAGAAGCTTGACTGTTAGAAAAAACCAGAGAATCTAGTATTATACTGAAAAAGAAAACATCCATTGTGCCTCATAGGTTTTTCCTAGCAGATCCATCAAGTTTTATAGCATCTTGACTTGATAGGTTACGGTTTCAGGTTCCTCTGTAAAAGAAAACCCATTTTTTATAACATTTGATGAATGCGAACGATGGTCGTCCATGCTTGTTTCCTGTATGTCATCAACGACATGATATATGAATGACCTGAAATTTCGAGAGGAGGAGAATAACTTCTCGTCCCAAACCAATAAACTCTATAAAATAATAATAATAAACTCTAACATGATATTTCAACTATAACAATTGCATTTAGATGTTCAATTAAGGATTACGCCTTAATGTGATCCATGTATTCAGTTAATATATGATGGCTTATTAAATTAAGTGTGAAAATCCTATTTATCATAATAGAGATACTATCTCCATCCCATAAAAGTTGTCGTCTTTCTTTTTAGACAAAAATTAAGAAAATAATAAATGAGATGTCATTTTTACTTTTATATCCTTACTAATATAATAATTATGGTTATAATTTTGTTGGACAAAAAAAATCTTCATCCATTAATGAGAGGTAGAAATGGAAAGTAGAACAAAAATATAAGTTTATTTAGAAAGGTGACAATCTTTTTGGGACATTCTAAAAATGAATATTAAACAATCTTTGTGGGACGGGGAAAGTATTATTTTAGAGATAATGATGAACCATGACATTAGGACTACAAAGAAACTCTAAAATTGGTTCTCCCACCACTTATAAAAGGCACAATTTTTTCTCTATCAGAATAACAGAAAACTGTATATATGAAAAACCTTAAAGAGACAAAAAAACACAATTTTTACGCTCTTATTCATGATCAATTGTTCAGGTCTAAATCTAGCCATAAAATAAGGTATGCTTTTGCTCTCTTTAATTTGTTATTTTTCTTGGTCTTTAGTATAATTAGAAACTAAGCATGATTTGGTTGTCAGTAATATACTTTATATGAACCTTCAAAATTTAATTTATGAAGTAATTCCTTTTATTTTGTTCACTGTAAATTTTACTTTATAGGAAACTAATTAGTTTCTCCTTTAGAAGAAAAAAATCATTAGTCATATATATCCTAGCACAAAATATGTCATTTTTTTCTGTAAAATTTCACCATAATTGAATAAAAATTATAAGTCAAAGCTAACTGGTTCCAACCTTCCATTGGAATGTATGTATATTTAGCTTCATAAGACATATATCATTTTCTGCTTTGCCACTCCTAGAAAATGGTCCGGTGAGTGAAATGTTAGACCCCAGAGTGAGTGGTCTAAGAGATAGGAGAGTGGATCACATGATCATTGCTGCTCTTCTTTGTCTAAAGAATGATCAGTGCAGTCGCAACTTTTTTCGTTAAAAATCTTATGAATTATGTGAAGTTAATATACATTAAATAGAGTGTTGATAAATAAAAATTTAGTTTTTTTTAATAAATGACCAAGCCACCCGTAGTAGCTTGTTGAGTTGATGAAAATTTACAAAGGCAATATTTTATTATATTTGATTTAGGTACATGGTTTAAGTCAATGGAAAGATTAATTTTATTGACATAGGGTAAATTAATTAAAAAAATACGAACTTTTTTTTCAATTAATAAATATGTCGCGAACTTTCAATTTCGTCATAGAGAAACTTGAACTTTAAGTACTGTAACAATTGTGTCATTCATTATCTTCAGTTAATTTTTCCATCAATTTGCCAGCGTGACAGTATATATGACATCTGGCGTGAACACAAGTACTGATGAGATTTTAATTTTTCTAAAAACAGAAAATAATTTAGACACAATTGTTAGAAATCAATCTCATCTATGTCCACGTCAGATGTCACATGGACTGCTACACTAGAAAATGGATAGACTTAATAACATAAAATAATACGAACTTTACTCATTTTTGCATCTATAGCAAAATTTTCCCTTTTCAATATCTATAAGACTAAACGACAAGTCGTTTTGTATATTATAAAAAACGACATGTCATTTACAGTGTTAAGTTGCAGTGGACAAAATCACACTTGAACGACTGGTCGTTTATTTTTCATCCGCAACGACGTGTCGTTGTTTTCGTGACCAGACGTTTCTTGTACTGATAAACTACAAGTCGTTCGTTTAGTCACATCGAACGTCGTTTTGTTCATTCGAACGACCTGTCGTTCGGTATTACTGACTATGTCTGATTCTACTCACGTGGACGACTGTCACGTGACACTGATGGCCACATCAGCACGCTGCCAATGCCACTTCGACATTTTGCTTTGTTTTTAACATTTTTTAGTAAATGCAAAAATGATTAAATTTCATGTTATTTTATATTATTAAGCCTAAATGGATAGAAAAACTAACTGAAAGATAACAAATGACACAATTATTAATATACCCAAAATTCATGTTTTTCTAAAACAAAATTAAAAATTCATGACATTTGTTAATTGGACCAAAGTTCGAGTTTTTTTAATCAATTACACAACTTAGTGTCTAAATGACCAAGCCACCTGTAGTAGCTTGTTAATTGGACATGTATATTCTCTTTTCAATATAAAATTTTTACGATGAATTAAAAATAAATAAAAATAAAATAATATATTATAAGACTCCTTAAAAAGGAGCCTGTTGTAATATACAAATTTTAATATGAACTAAAAAATAAATAAATAAAATAATATATTATAAGGCTCCTTAAAAAGAAGTTTGTTATACATACTCTAAATATTTAAAAAAAAACACGAAAAAACATTCTTCCTCTCCTTGCGGTGTGTGTGCACTCCATCCGCCTTATATCTAGATGGAGAAGATATCATTCTTTGTATTCTTCCTCTCATTGGGATGTGTGTGTGTCTTTAGTCTTAGTGTCTTAATGGAGAAGATATCATTTTTTTATTGCACACTTAATTCTTCTAACAGAAGATCATTCTGGTAGTTTTTAAGTTGTAGATACATGTTATATTCTTGTCATTCCAATAAAGGTTGCATCTGGTGCATATATCGAGACAAGTTTTCAATTTTCTATTTAATTATTTATTAATTAATTATTATTTATTCTTAATGATATACCTTCAATATATACAACCTTACATTAGTTCAGTGGTGAATGTAGGATTTATAAAGTGGGGTCCATCTAGCATACAATGGTATGCAATTTCTTACATTCTCAATTAATTTTTATATTTTTTAAAATAATATATAAATGCATATGTTATTACTAACTACAAGTTACTATATTTTCTAATACATGTTAATAAACTGTATTTTACATTTGTTTGTTTATTTTATTTCTAACATTATTTTAATCAAATTTGTTATTCATTATACTATACTCAACTCTTAGAGTAAAAGATTGTGAATTTCATTCTCGATACAAACAAATAAAATAATTTTTTTTAAAAAAGTAATTAATGTTAACTTTGTAAATAAATACACTTACCATTTTTCAAAGAAGATCTCATTATTTTTAAATTAACTAATAATGGAAGAAATTCATGCTCTAAAGAAGAATGGAACGTGGGATCTAATCAATTTGCCTAAAGCCAAAAGTTGACTAGATGTAAATGGTTGTTTATTGTCAAGTTTAGAGTTGATAGCAATGTAGAAAGAAGGAAAGTTAGGTTGGTGACTAAAGGGTTGACACAGACATAGAGTTAATTATCAGAAAATCTTTGCTCCTGTAGCTAAGATTAATACTATCCGTGCTCTCCTGCCCTTGACATTGAATCTGGTTTGGAGTGTACGCCAACTAGATGTAAAAAATGTCTTTCTCAATGGAAACCCAAAAGAAGTGTTCATGTGTCTTTCACCCGGCTTTGAAGGTGTCTATAGACAACATAAAGTCTACAAATTGAAAAAGTCTTTATATGGCTTAAAACAGTCTCCTAAAGTGTGGCTTGACAGATTTGGTAAAGCTATGAAATGTTAGGGATACTGTCTAAGTCAAACAGATCAAAAGAAGGTAAGCTAATTGTCCTAATTGTCTATGTAGATAACATTATCATAACTGGTAATAATATTGAAGAAATTGGGAGATTAAAGAAGAGCTTGGCACAAAAATTTGAATTGGAGGACCTCAGTCCTCTAAAGTACATAGGTATGGAGTTTGCATGGGCTAAGAATAAAATATTTGTCAACTATAGGAAGTATATCCTGAATCTCCTAAATAAGACAGGACTCCTAAGATGCAAAGCTGTTGATACTAGCTTCCCAACCTTCAGGATGTAGTTGACAGGCACAAATTTCAAAGACTTGTGGAAGCATTGGATCTACTTGTCTCACACTAGACCTGATATAGCATTTGCAATCAGCATACTCAGCCAATTGTGCACTTTTAACCAGCAACACTTTGAAGCTACTTACAGAAACTTAAAAGTATCTAAAAGTAGCACCTGGGCAAAGTTTGATGTTTCAAGAAAAAAAACCTCCAAGTGGAGGTATATATAAATGTTGACTAGACTGGAAGTGTTAAAGATAGAAGATTTATATTAGAATATTGCACCTGCATTGGAGGAAACTTGGTAACATAAAGGAGCAAGAAGAAGACAATGGTTGCAAGAAGTAGTGCAAAAGCTGAATTAAAGCCTTAACACATGGAGTTCATGAAACTATATGGATAAAACGAATCTTAGAGGAATTACATATTCCTGTTACAAGGCCTATGAAGATTTATCGTGACAACAAGGTTGCTATCTCTATTGCCCACAATCTTGTACTACATGACATGACAAAACACATAGAGGTAGACAAGCATTTCATCAAGGAAAAGATAGAACATGGACTTATAGTTATTCTCAGGTGGCAAACATTCTCACTAAAGGACTATATACCTTGCAAGTTAATGCACTAGTGAGCAAGCCGACTATGGAAGACATTCAAGCCAGCTTGAGGGAGAGTGTTGGAAACTACATATTAGGAAAGTCAACAGAAAATTATTTCCCTAGAAATTAGTCCTAGAAATCAGCTAGGATTTATCCTGTAAATTAGCCTAACGTATATCCTGTACAACTTTTGTTTCCTAGTCTAGATGTACCGCTGCACTATATATATGTGTGTGTGTGCGCGCGGGTGTGCACGTGTGCAACTATATATTGAAGAAATATAGAGTAGTGCACTCATACCAGTATTATTTCCATAATTCTCTGGAATACAGAAAGAAGAGAATTGTATGTGCCGAACCTCAAGAAGGCTTTCTGTATACATGCTGGAGGAAAGATGATTATTGATGGTGTGCAAAACAATCTCAAGTTGCAGGACGAAGAAGAAGCTTCAAGGATTACTTCGTATAGATTTGGTAACACCGCATTGTCTTCTATTTGGTATGAACTCTGCTACTTGGAAGCAAAAGAGAAGATAGAGAAGGGAGACAGAATCTGGCAAATTGCATTAGTAAGTGGCTTCAAGTGTGACAGCGCAGTTTGGAAATGCATTACGAAACCTGATCCTAACAAAAATGCTTGGTCAGACAGAATTCATTTATATCCAGTAAAGACTGCAAATGCATCATGACAATTATATTAGTTTAATGCTGTATAAATCTTCAGATTTATCGTCATTCCATTTTATAGTTTCAGCTACTATCCCCGACTACCAGTTTCAACTCCAGAATGATGAATTCAAGAAAATGCTCTCTGTTGGATCTCCGACATGTGGATATTCATAATATTCTCAAAAAACAGTTACTTATACACACCATAAAATTAACGAAAGACTGAAAACATTAAACATACATCTACCTTAGGAGTACACCATTTGGCAGTCCTGCTGTTCCCATTTTTGTAATCAGCCATTTCTATCCATTGATGGACATATGCCAACCTTAAGCTTCATCTGTTGGTGCAATTACTATCAACATCCCAAGACTCTGCAATGGGATTCTGGAATAAGCAGCTGCTGCACCGTGCAAACTCAATTATGATCATTAGGATAAAATTGTGGCAATGTTTCAAGAAAAAAAGCATCCTGCTCTTGTTAGCTGTTTCATCTGAAAGATATTTTGGCTATATGGTTGTATTGGTACAAATTTCCTTCAGTTTTTATGCAAAAGATGGTGTGTCTGCACTGCCATATGCTTTCGTTGAAAAAAAAAAAGAATAATCAACAATGATTAAAAAAAATTCAACATAATGAATAATTCATGGACAACTTGAAAGTTGTGAGCATAAACAGAAATAGAATACATAACCAGTGATCCAAAAGATCCATTAATATATAAAACATCTGCAATTAATAGCCATTTGGCTCAAATAGCGTGGCTGGCACTCTTGAGACTGAATACTTTTAAGGGCAAAATTATGGATTTTGTTCCTCGAATATATATATGCTATAGGAGTTGCAAGCCTCTGAATCTCAAATTTCTAAATTTGATAAATAATATGTTCTTTGGTTGACTTGACAATTTCATCAGTCCTCGGAAATGTTGTACATTAACACACCAATTACCAACAACATGCTCAAATTGCAATTGATCATTTAAATGGTGTTGAGCATCATTACCTCAACTTTCAGATTCAAATTTGTCCTTCATTTGTCTATTTAGACTTCAAGGCTTTCGATATTGTATGCTGCCTGGACAGGATATCAGCAATTAGCTGACGTCCAAATAAGTGAGAGTTCTTAAGGATCAGATTTCTTGTTGACGAATCAACAACATAACCTTGGCTTGGCATCCATTGTAGCAACTGAGCAAGCAAGTCCTTCTTTTGAGGTTCTGAAATATAACGTCTTATGACAATCTGAAATATTCTCTGTGGAGAAGGAAAAATATATGAAAATGTGATGATAAATTTCAAAAGTAGAATCCCATGACTAAGTTATAAGTAATGAAGAAGAAAAAGAAGACAAAGATTTTGAGTAATTCTCATCATAGTATAACATTTTATTAGCTAATCAAATTGATCAACAGACTGAATGACGCTATAAATTGTTGCCAATGTTATGCTAGCAAATCAAATTATTTGCTGCTTAGTTTTGGTAGACATAATAGAGAATCTTCATGTTACGCTCGAAGAATAGTTAAAATACCATGCCCAGACTGAATGATCTATATAAATGTTTTAAACTGGATCCAACAGAAACAAAATCTCCAGATGTTGTCAGTGTATTATTTACAACATGGTCTTAGATGAATTTCCCAAAGCACTTCTTCTGAGAGAATAACAGTTCTTATGCGATAATTTTAACATGCATGCACATATCATGATCTTGTCATGACATTATGGACACAAAGTCAAGCATCAAATGAAATTCTCACTTAAATAAAAAAATGATAGAAATTCCAAATCCCATTTAACCAAGCTTATTGCTATTACCGGATCAATTTTGCACCCAGAACCATGAATAACCTTCATGGCGTCATTTATCATATTGATATTCCCCCGCTTCGCAAATCCTTCCGCAAACTTCTTTATAGCAGATTCCGAGATCATATCTGCATTATCCTGAAAATAGATATTTTTAACCATGAATGGCAAGGTGGAATTGTATTTCTCTTCTCAACCTAGGAAAAATAAATAAAGTATACCTTCACTACTACATAGGCATCTTTAAAAAGCCTTCCAGCAATAAGTATACGCAGAATTTTCTCATGAAGGGCTTTGCGCATTGTTCTCTTGCTATATCTTAGAATATGGTAAACGGAAAAAGCTTCTGAATATGCTTTGATTTTACCAAGATGAAAAATTAACGATGAACAAAGTTCCTGCAGCATAATACAGATGTCAGAATGACAAAGCATGACCCATCATTTTAGAATTCAATTTCTGTATAAGATTTCTTGCAATTTTCCAAAAGTTCTCTTTGAAATTTACTTCATAGCTTCAACTAATGGTAATTTTCTTGATTCAAGCATACTAGACAAAGCATAAAAACTTCATACACTTCTGAAAAAATTAATTAGGAAAATTTAATTAATTTTCCAGGTCAAAGTTGTTTACCACTTCTGTTGTCAACCAAATTAGGAACAGCTGAAAGTTAGTCAGCAATAAATAAAACATATAGTTTCCTTCTAAACAAGCCAACATCAAATGTTTAGCTCCATTATGTCATGGAATACCACAATCCTTTTATTTTGCGATATACCTATCTACAACTTTTATCTGCCAATTTTTATGAGAAAGTTAAAAATCATATTTTAGGTGATTATCAGTCCTAGATAATGAGCAAACAAACCAAAATGAGTTCTGACACATTTTTTCCCTTAGTCCTAGTCATGGATAATAAAGCTATAGCACATAATCACCAGACAAGATGGAAAATCGATAGAACACCAGTATCTTGTCCATAAACTTAAGGTTCACATAACTGCATTAAAAAGAAAATAGATAAATACATAAGTAAATCTAAACATTTGAACTGAGCATACCTCCTCTGGTTGATGGCCCTTTTTATGCATGTCCTCCATTGTCTGATAAGCAACTAGATATAACTTCTCCTTACAGAAGTATTTGATAAGAATATGAAAAGTGTTATAATTGGGAGTAATGGCCAATTCATCCATATTCTTCAGAGTTTGCATGACGTTATCCATATCACCGCTTCTACAGTAAGCACAGAGCATTGTGTTTAATATAACAACATCATATTTATTATACTTCTCTTCAAAGTCCTTGGCAAATTTCTTTGCTTCCTCCAAAAGTCCAGCTCGGCAAAATGCAGAAATCATAATACTGTGGGAATAACCATCTGTAGATAATTGAAAAAAATGATTAGCTCCAAATAAAAAACATTACTTTGTAAACAGCATCCACAAATATGTAAACAGCTCAATGGCACCACACAGCAGCCATTATCAAGCATAAATGGCTAGAAACATCAAGAATCAGTTATCTTAACTTAGAAAATTGAGCAGATTAATGGGCAAAATAAATGCCCCACAAGAGACATTCCACAAATTGAATTCCTTTATATTGTGATTATACAATGGCCCCAATTGCCGTAAGAAGTAAAACTCTAGAAACTTGAAACTCTAATGTAAATCCTAGGGAAAAACAACTAAGAAAAGTCTAAAAAGTAAGACCAATCAAAAAGCCTACTGAAAAACAATCGTACTCCTGGTGAAAAATAGTTTAACCTCTTCAAATATATAATCAATATAAACCAAGCTCCAGCCTTCAATCAACTCGTCAAAAACCAAAATCATAGGTATAGGAAATTTTCACATCTTACATCCCTTCAGAAAAATACTTGGTCTTCCAATTGATACAATTTTAGCACATCCAAAGGCATAGATGTACATGTGTTATAGCCTTAACAGAAAGCTTGATTTATTTTGTCCAGCATACCAGATTTAACACATTTTTCCTCCATTTCGTTGAAAATCAACCTTGCTTCATCTATTCTCCCTGTCTTAGCAAAACCGTCCATCAATAAACAATAGGGCATCTGCAAATGGATTTTGACAAATGAGCTGCAGATTTACAGACAAAAATAAAGGCAAAATAGACATAGGTATTGAAACCAAACCAAATAACATCAAAATATGACAAAGAAAAAGAAAAGATAAATTTTATGTGCTGATTGCATTCATGAAGGTGCTTTAACAAAAGCTCAACAGAAATCATGCTTAATGAATTTATCATAGATAAATTTCAATTGATACTATGTTGAATCCAACTTCAAGCAAGTTTTAGAAAAATAAAAAAGCGATCATGAAGGATTAAGAAACAAAATCCAACAAACTTTGTATAGAAAGAAAGAAAGAATAGATAGTCAAAACAATCAAACCTAGGCCTCAACCCAATTTCTTATAATTTACTGAAAACCAAAACAATCCAATTGGCATTTAAAGCAGATGACAATGAGTTGTACTTTACCTCATCTTTTGCATAGCCCAAAGCTTCCAATTTCTTTAATAGCTCTTTGGATTTCTCAAACAGTCCTCCTCTAACATAAACTTTTAATAAAGTAGTTAATATTACCTGCAAGAATTTTTAAGATGATATTAATTCATTTAGTCTTTATCAGCATACATAAAAGATCATTTATGTATGTATATATATAAACATGAGAAAACCTTATTTGATGTTAACCCTGAAGATTTCATGTCTTCCAACAACTTCTCAGCTTTCTTATAATCACCATCTGAAGAGTAAGCATTGAGTAAAGAGCTATAATGAAATATATTTGGTGTATGCCCCTCATCTTTCATCTGGTCAAAATATTTCAGTGCTTCTTCACTTCGATTATTTGAAGCACAAACTGCCAAAAGTGTCCCATACATCACACTGTCTATCTTCAGTCCATTGTAATCCATCTCCTGAACCAGCTTTAACGCCTTAGAATACCCATCTTTGACTTTAATGCAACCTGCAAGCAGCTAAGATGACAGAAGATGATAGTACAAAAGGATAAAGGTCAGAGATGCATAGAAATTTAATGAACTATCATCTTAAAATATGTACCCACTTTTCTGTCTTAGATAGCAGTTTCTTTGCATGATATGTCCAAACAACAACGTTTTCTATGAGTTCATACTTCCAACAAAAACAAAAAATATCGAACAACTTGAACATATGTACTCCATAAGTTAATTAAACAACACAAAAAAAAAACACAAAGTTACAAACGAAAATACTTCACATGTCGAAATCTACATCAACCGTTTTATCCTTGATATGATTGCATATTACTCCAAAAAAATAACTTTCTTTCTTAGCAAAGATCTATAGCATTTAAGCATATGACTTTCACTTGAGAATGAATGTAAAGAATCTTGGGAAACGAATAATTAAATGGGAATAACTTGTGAAATCAATTTCAGAGGAGAATGTTTCTAGACCAAAAATGTCAACTTTTTGTAATGGTCCAAGTGGTTGTGGAGGAAACTCTTGGACACAAAAAAGTAGACTCGTTAAGTTGATAGTTAAATCATTCAAAATAAGATGGCAAAACCATTTCATTATCAAATTGGTCTTTTAGCAAACGACAATTTGTAATCTATGTAATACAAGTTGACCAAAACATACCGTGCTATATGTAATGGCATCTGGTACTAGACCATTGCGCTTCATCTCATGAAACATTTCGATGCTACTATTGAATTTTCCATTCCTGAACAAGCAGCTAAGTACAGAATTGCATATGAAGACATTAGCCTTTGTTGATTCATCTGAAATGCCATTATAGATCTGTAATGCCTTTGTAGGATTAAAGCTTTTCCCCATGAACTTTATGTAACTACTATAAGAAGAAACACTGATCTTTCCATGCTGTTGCATCCAGTCAAACAGCTGCAAAGGTTTCACATGTAAACATAAGTAAGCTAGATAGAGTTTTAATTAGTATCAAATTTTTTAGATTAAGCTAAAACATCACTTCTTTTATATGCTGATATTCATAACTCAAGCTTAGGAGATGATCAACTTATTCAGTACATTCCAGGCAAAAAAAATCAGTATATTACATAGCATAGCTGTTTTGGATTAATGAAGATGACTCAATACTAGATATGAATATTGTCAACACATGAAAAAAAACCAATCTATAGGAGACAATACCATCATCCAGATTCTGAAAAGATAACATTCTGAGAGCACAAACATGCATAATCTTTAACAATCCAATCAAAATATCTTTTGAAAAACCATATTTTTTGCAAACAAGGAGCGTTGCCCTCCAGGTTATACAAAGACTGCAAACTCTACATGCAAACCCATCAAAAAAATGATAGCACTTGGCAAAACAAAGTGAGAAATGACATTTTAAGAGGTAGAACCTGAGAGAGATCGTGCCATCTACTTTGATTTCCAAAAGTTCTCAAAATAACATTCAAGTCTTGCACCTTCAATGTCTCTCCAAACCTGTAAAAGGAAAAGTAGACATTTCTTCAACTATGCATGCTAACTAGATAAATGCTCAATGAAGTAAACAGAAGTTAGAATAGAACTAACAGACAAAATTTTTTACCACTTTTCTCTCTCAAATCTTTCTCTGGGAGAGTTCCATATGATTCTAAAATCAGAAACTTTTCTTTTAAACAATCACAACTGTAACATATAATATGAACCTAACATACAATTATGACTCCTATGAAGTAGCATTATTAAAAAATGGGCTGAAAAAAAAAAATGGCTAAGACAAATAAAAAGAGAGGAAAAATGGATTGATGAAAGTGTTAGTTTGGACTCTTCACATTTCCATCAATATGGATATCACAAATTGGCATTCTTTTCTATAATTCTGAAAATCAACTCTCTTAACTAACCGGTTAAAGAATAATGCGTTACCATGCAAGCATGCTCATTCACGTACATTTCCTCTCAAAGATAAGTTCAAAAGCAAATGTTCTGCTAAGGTTGACAACAAATTCAAATGCACACAGACACGCTCTAGAGGAGCAAATTGAAAACATAAATCGGCTCCCCATCAGTGCAAAAGTATCAATCCCTTCAAAACTAAAAATAGTCCAAGATTTCTCTCGCCCTGCACATTATCAGAAATTTCGCAATACGTTCCAGAACAGTAAAATCTGATTCAGAACCACAAAAACAACTCTGCACTTGTATACAACAGGAGAATTCCGTAATTTCAAATGAATAAAGTATAAAAAAATTTCCCTATAACAATCATATTAAACTTAGTGAATTGAACTCCTGGACAACACCAAAATTTCAAAACTAAGGTCTATAGTACCATTTCAGAACACAAATTATAACAAACACAATGTAAACAAACCTTGTCTCATCCATTTGCAATTTCATAGGAAAAAGGACAATTGAAGATTTATAAAGAGAAAGGAAAGGAATATAAAGGCGAAACCTTTGAAGGGCAGAGTGCAAATTTGAAGAGCCTTGAACCTCAGCGATGGCAACTTGTCTGACCAAGTATGACGTTGAGTGACGCTTCTGAGAGATGCGCTTACTGGGAACTGAAGCTATCATTGTTGGTGATGATGATGACGACGAAGTAGCAGAATTAAGTTTTGTGGTTCTTGTTGTTTTGGAGAGGGATACAGATGGGATTAGTGGAAAAGAGAGGGGTGTTGAGGGGGTGAGGGCATTGTGAATTCCAGTGGCTATAACTGAGAACTCCATTTCAAATACTTGGACTTTGCCAGGGTTCGGGTGGTGTAATTGAGTCGAGTCGAGCCGAGCTGAGTTTTGATGTGTTCAGGCTAGGCTCAACTTTAAAACCCCACGAGGCTAGTTTTGTATCGGGCTCAGCTCGTAAAGGGGAAATGAGCGTTCGCGAGCTGCTTGAACTCGGTTCGGAGAAAGCTCGTTTATACTGTTCCTCGGCACGTTTGAAGCTCTGCTCGTTTCAATTTGTGAACAGACACTTGGCTCGATGAATCTCCGCTTGAGCTCGTTTAAAGCTCGTTTATGCCATTGACTGAAAGTCCATATAGATCTGCAAAATCAGATTCCATTAAATGAGGAAGACATTTCACTAAATCAGTAAAAGACACTAAATCAGTAACGCATACTCATCATCAACAATACAGCAGTCAATAAAAAGGATTTGACAACTCAAATACTGACTAACATGACTATACATGTTACAAACTTTGAAGAAGCAGAGAAACAAACAGCCTAATTAACATATATACTAATCATAAACTAATTAACAAGACAACCTAACAAATAGATGTGGCCATTTAATGACTAATTAACATACTAGACATGAATGCATTATTGGCTGAAGGAGCTCGCAGTGACCTTGATGATGAAATTTTTTTCCAATTGCTGGAAATTTCAGTTGCCAACACGTGCCACAATTTCAGTTGCCAATCACATCTCACAAAAATCAACCTCTATCACCCAGATAAGAAAATTGTCTAACATGTTAAACAAAATTATATTTCGGTTTGAATTTTGATTCTGAAAAAAAAAAAGAGAATTTTGTGATGGGTTAAGAGCAAAACAGATTATAAGTTCTACAATTTCAGTTCTAAAACACAGATAAAGAAAAGAAAGAAAAAATCTAAGCTTGTAAAGAACAGAAAACTTACAGAAATCTAAGATTGATGTCGTGGAGTGAAGAAAGAAAAACAGATGCCGATTGCTATCTCCTTCCGTCGAGAGAGAAAGAGCGACTGGAGTAACAGATTGAGATGCGTGGAGAGAAAGCGCCGGCCGCCGAGATAGAGAGAGAGACAGAGAGGAGAGACTGAGCGCCGAGAGTTGTCTGTGTGCGTGAGGATTGAGGACAGTGCGGCGTGTGTCGAAAGAGAGAGGTTTTAGGATTGGGTTTAAGGAAGCGCCAAAATTGAGTTTGTTTTCTTTTTATCAATAGAGAAGGTCGTTTATCAGTTTCTTTGGGAGGAGTAGCGAATATTTTTTTGTCCATCACCCAAGTTTTCTATACTTTCTTTGTTAGTCCCTCTAGTTTAGAAGTTTAATGAATTGGTACCTCTATCTACACTATGTCTGAAGGTGTCATCCACTCACCTAGATGTCAAAGCTCTAACGGTCAAGCACCATTGACGAGTGGCTGATCCAGCTGATAAGAACACGAAACTGAAACAAATATATCAGAAACAAAAACATATAAAAAACAAAGTAAGTGAAACACTGATAATGTGGTTGTATCGAAATGCACGCACATGCAAATGCAAACTCAGACGTTCAAACAACACTTGAAACCCCATACCGGTCGAAGATCTAACACTCTCGACCCAAAATCGAAACATATGTAAATTTACGATTTGGTCCCCGAATATTTGTAAAATTATAAATTTAGTCCCTGAGACCTCTTAAAATTACAAAGTAGTCCTCAAAGTTTCAAAAATTACAAACAGATACTCTAAGAAATCAAAACTCCCAAATGAATCCTCAAGGTCTCCGAATTTACTACGAAACTAGCTTATTTCCTCAAAATTTCAAATACAACTCCAGGTTTTTCAAAATTACAAATCTAAATCTCAA
The DNA here is from genome assembly GCA_948243855.1 of Flueggea neowawraea. Taxonomy (NCBI): domain Eukaryota; kingdom Viridiplantae; phylum Streptophyta; class Magnoliopsida; order Malpighiales; family Phyllanthaceae; genus Flueggea; species Flueggea neowawraea. The sequence continues at coordinate 2,080 of CAODLS011675433.1, read as the reverse complement.
GTTTCTAAAATTACAAATTCATACCAAAGTTTCTCAAAAATTATAAAACTAGTAGAAACTTTTCAGAAATTTACAAAACTATGTTGAGGTAAAAGTTTATTTCCAAAAATACCACACTCCCGATTCGAGCGACAAAAAATCAAAACCAAATACCCACATTGGTCAATCTCAACCTCAGGAACATTAATCCATCAACAATTTCATCAAAGAAACAACAAAATTGCTCAAAATTCATCAAAATCGTCCAAACCCTAACTCACTCCTAAAACTCATCAAATCTCTTGATTCAAGACTTAATTGTTGTTAATCTAAATCCTATCTAACATATTCAAGCAACCATAAACATCTATTCATCAAGAATCATCCAGAAAATCAAAACCTAAGCAAAATCGGATCAAAATGGAACCAACAGATTTGATACACAAAACAGAAGAAAAAGAGAAGAAAAGATGTTATTCTTACCTAAAAAATGGATTAGGAACGTTGGGAAGGCAATGAGGAAGTGCTTTCAGGTGATTTGAGGGTGAAGAGAGTGAATGGGACAGAGTAAATGCGAAATCCGTTGGTGGTTGGGTTTTATTGAGTTGCAGATCGAAACGGTGCGTTTCAGCAAAATACAAAGTAAACGTACATCATAATGCATGCAACGTACATCTTGGTAGTTTACAACGTACGTCTCTCCATCCTAACGTACGTTATTATGCTTCCAGAGGCCTCAAATTCTACGAGAACACATTGCCATGTACGTCACATTAAGGACTACGTATGTTGATCATGGCAGAACTCCAGATAATGTACGTCTTGCTACCTCCAGCGTATGTCTTGTGTTTGCCCAGATAACATACGTTGTGAATAAGGCTAACGTACGTTATCAACGCTCCAGCTCACATACCCAACATTTATCGTTCTCCACATGCATCGAACCTCTCTCGGGGTTCCATAACACCTAGATCCTTAAGAATACATCCACCAACCAACATTAGCATCAGATCATCTTCCAAGTTATCTAATCAATGCCTGGAACACTCAAAAACTAAACCATACCCGAATGGAGAGCTACAGGAATCCAACCGGTTTGGGCGGAATATTACAATGTTGATTTTGCATGGTTAATGAATGGGTATTATGCCTTATTGATTTATATTTGTTGGTTGTTGTGATTGGTTTGTTGACTTATGCTGAATGATTATAGCTTAGATTGGCCACCTAGGTTGTAGTTTTAGTAAACCCAAATGAAGAATCGAGAGATGAAGGTTGGGTGAGGCTACAAGCAATGAATTTGTGAGTGTTAGGATAGAAAAATTCAATACCCACAAATTGTTCGATGAAATGCCTAAGGTTCTTAATGGCACGCCCTATACCTTATTCTATATTTAAATTGCATTCATATAATTGTTGGATCATGGGTGATCAACAATAAGTTTCTTATGTGTTTTGATGATGAGCAAAAGGTTTTGATGAAGAGCAAAAAGTTTGGCTTGAAGTGGAACATGTTGGAAGGCTTAGAGTTGCAAAACAAGGCTCTACAAAGCAACAACTACGTTACAACAAAGCTGAAGTACGTTATCTGGAAAATGTCGTGATCAACGTACGTTGGATAAAACCACAACGTACGTTATGGACAACAACGTACGTAAAGAATCTGCAAAGTACGTAGACGTGGCTCAGGCAGAAAACAAAAGCTACTGGATTGTTCCAGACAAGAATAACGTATGTCATACATGCACAACGTACGTAGCAAAGAGAACAACGTACGAAGAGAAATCGCAACGTATGTTATCTGGGAAGTCGACATGATCAACGTACATCATGAGTATTACAACGTACGTCTTACAAATTGCAACGTACGTCATTAAGGTTCCAGAAAGCTGCAACTGTATTAAATGCACTCCAACAGCTAGTTTGTTACGATCAACGGTCATATGGCATGAAAATGCTATAAATACATCAAGAGAAGGGCAGAAACGTGTTGAACAACATCAGAACTCATTGTGCCAAATTTCATATCAATTCCAACCTAGAAAAACAACCAATCAAACTAGAGATCAAAGTTCAAGTATCAAGCTCAAATATCCAACTC
>CAODLS011675414.1:0-18386 GCA_948243855.1 Flueggea neowawraea | reverse complement strand
AAATAATTAAGGTGGGAGTGAGATGTGGAGGATGGTTGCAGTGTGCACAAAATTTAAGATAAATAAATATAAAGAGTGGAATAAAATATAATTATTTAAAGAGTCTAATTGTAATATCCTGTCAGTTTTTGATCGGATTCTCTGTAGAGTTCTGTTCAATTATGTGTTGATCTTGGTGGTTGGAGTGTTGTATGAGTGATTAGTGGTTTAGTGGGATTACTCGAGTTAGATTTTGTGTAACTCGAGTAAGCTGACCCATGAATAACTCGAGTTAGCTTTGGGATAACTGGAGCAAGATAAGGTGTGTATAACTCGAGTTAGTTTTTTGGTAACTCGAGTAAGTTGTGTTGTTGGGTCGTGTTTCCGGGTAGCTTAACTCGAGTTCTCAAGAGTTGCTACTCGAGTTAGCCATGTATAACTCGAGTAGGCTTCCTCTAACTCGAGTTAGAGTTGGAGTCTATATATATTTCCCACCCAATTTCATTCGGCTCTCATTCTCATTTCTCACTCAAATCACTCTCATTGCGTCCAGGGGTCATTTTCATTGGTTCTCCTTCATTCCAGATCATTCCTTGAGGTAAGATTGAGCATCTAAACTCTTATTTACTTCATTTTCATCATTCTTTCAAGAATGTTCATATTAGAGTTTTGGAATAAATGTTCATAGGTTCGGTTTGGTGTTGTTCCTGTTGTTTTGGTTGTGTGGGTTTGTTTATTCGGGGTGTTGGGGTCTAGAAACACCTAGTGATAGCCTAGATTCACGGGAATCAAGGATGGTTATAATGGGTTTGAACCATTTTGGTTTGGGTCAATTTTGGGTTATTTGGAGTTGTTTTGATGATTCCGACCATAGATTCGTGTTCAGGGGTTTGTTTAGAGCCAATGTGGGTGTTTGGTGTCCATTTCGTTCGGTTAAATCAAGTTGGTCGATTTCTGGAAAAATCTGGGAATGTCGCTTACTTGAGTAAGTAAACACTTAGCTAACTCGAGTAAGCCAAATGGTGGATAACTCGAGTTAATGACTTGGATAACTCGAGTAGTCTGAGGGTTGGATAACACGAGTAAGCACTTTGGCTAACCCGAGTTAGCCAAGATTCTGAGGACCAAATTGTGTCATTTTTGACACTTTGCATATTGTCGATTTCTGAGAGTTCGAGGACTTATTTGGGAATTCGGACTAGTTGAAAAATTTAGTCAGCTATCCTAGAATAGTTTGAGGACTATTTTGAAATTTGCCAAGTTTTGGGGACTATAATGTAATTTTACACTGGTCGGGGACCAGACTATAATTTTACGTAGATTTTGGATTTTGGGTCTAGAGTGATAAATTATCACTTGTATTTGGATTTTAGCGACTTGAGAGTCCGCATTTGCATTTGCATAGCATGATATATGTTTTTTGTACATATTCAGCTTCATGTTCCTGTCAGCGAGACCAACCATCGATGAGCGGGGCTTGACTGACGTTTTGCACTTGGATTTCCAAGTGAGTAAATAGCAGTTTCAGATACATTGACTGTGTCTCGAAACTGTATATGTTTTTGTTGTGTACAACACCTATGTTAAATTGGATTAATATGAGGATTGACAAATAATAAATTGGTTATATGTTTAATCAGGATTTTGTTTTGAATTTATATATATATATATATATGTACTATATATCTACTTTGATTTTGATGTTGTTATGCATGTCTTTGATTTCATACTACGCATTAGTATGTTTTGATTTTGATATAGGAATCCTCTGTTACGGGGGTAAGACGTGACCTTTGGTATACCAATGCTTTGAGAAAGCCCAGCTACCAGGGTTGCCGGTAGTCATGTTTCCTGATCCGACATATGATTTGTTATGGATGATGGCAGAGTCCACATCGCTTTGAATTAGTGTTGGATGCACACCTTTGTTTTAGTTCCATGTATATGATATGAGTTTTGACTTGGAAAATACGATTTGAAATCTGAAAAGGATTTTAAAGCTTACATGCTTGTTGTATGCTTTGGTTGCGAACCTTTGCGAAACGAATTTCGAAAACTATTATTTATATAGTGTGTATATTTATACGTATATATACTTATATATATTTGCTTGTGGTATTTTTTGAATTGTTTTCAAAACAGTATTTGTGAAGCATGTATGAAGCAATCTAGAGTGTTATTCCTCACTGGACCTTACCCCATTTGTTTCTCTGTCTACTTGTTTACCTCTATCTCAGGTGTATAGATTTTGGCTTCGGCAATCACTCCGCATCTTGACTACCAGTGAGACGTCTTTGGTTAGTGAAGCCCTTTTTTTTGTTAGAGTTCTACACCGGGATGCTGTAGGGTTACGATTTTACCATTTGTTTTTGATATATTATATATTCACGATATATTATCATTTGATTTATAGTATCTATTTTTACTATTTATGCTTTAAAAGATAAATGATTTCGTTAAATGTTTTTAAATAATAATTAAACGTTTTGGGTAGTATGTTCTGATTATTGGAGGCTTATACGAGACGAGTCGGACTTCCAAAGACGGTTCGTCTTGTACGCCTGTCTCGGTCCGATTTTGGATCGTGACACTAATAAAGAGTATAGTTGGACATGCTCTGGATGACTGCACCTATAAATACATGAAAAAATACGTGTGATTTGAGTTAAATCAGTTGACAACACAAGTACATTCTTCCTTTTTTTTTTCTACACATATTTAAATTCATCCTTTTTTTTCTTTTTCTTTTTTCTATTTGAACAACACATGTTCATTACATAATCATCGAGAATCTAACATAAATAGACAACAAAGGAAGAGAGTGCTTTTCTTTTGATCTAGAAAGACGGTAAACGTTCGAAATAGATAAGGGACAACTTGAATATCATCTTCTCATGCCTGGTACCACTATTGGAGGCGTAAGTCCTCGATTTTGTCTATCCATATTGGCTTCCCATCCTTCAACATCAAAACACACATCATTTAGATATGTCAAAACACAATTGCACTAATATGATCAAAGACAAATCTTTTGTATCTTACTGATCTAGACAACTTAATTTAGATGAATTTATAGAACTACCTTACTTTAATATACTTTTTAGAGACAATTTGATGAACTAACCGAGATTATTTAATAAATTCACTTAAGACAACAAAACTTATAACTCAAGCTACACATATTTTTCCTATGATCAAATTTACAAATTAGTCAAACCATGCATACTTTTAATTTCTTCTCCTTTTTAACATAAAAAACGTCATTTTTAAAAATTTAAAATAACATGAAAAGATGACCAAAGATATATTTTTTAGTCTTATCTGAACTAAGCAACAAAAATTACAATTAGAGTTTTGACGGTTTTTTTTTTTTTTTCGAGAAATAAAGTCCACTCACAATTAATATACTCATAAAGTTCACTAAAAATAAACATATTTACTACTGATAATCCGATTTTAATACCAAAAAAAGACCCAGAAAATGAAAATTCATTTTTGGTCTTTGACTTAAAATAAGAATTAGCAATAGTAGCGACTTGATTCTGACAAAGTTTTGATGGTTATCATAGAAGATCCACACGATTAGTCCAATCATAAATGTCATTAATCAGCAAAGTCGTCGACTTGTATTGTTTCAAGTTGCAATTTGTGTATTAATTACTTTTCCTAATCTAACTAATCTGCTTCAAATAGTATATATTTGCCAACTGTAGTCGAAGTCAGATTCCAAAATTTAATGGTTGCGGGGACCAGACGGGTTACTATGATTGATTAGGAAATTTAAAAAGGATGTTATTATAGAGGAAGTATCTCTGTGATAATTATTTTTGTCCATATCTGATTATTATTGATACCCAGATAACTAAAATATGAAACATGATGATTTTTCTAAATTAATTCCAGTACTCTAAAATTAGCTTATAAAAAATACTTAAAATGATAAGTTTAGATTTTCTATTAATTAAAATTAAAAAAAAAATGAAGAAATCTCTTTGAATGAGTCGTCTAATCAATAGTTATCTAGGGGAATAAGAAAGAATTAAAAGTCGTTTAAGCAATATATTGTTGGTATAATAGCTTTAATTTACAAAAAAAAATTATTATAGCTTAATATTTTTATACACACTGTATTCTACTTTCCTATTTTTATTTTGCAGATCAATTATTATTAACATTATGCAAGGCTTGGTGTGTTGAGTTCAAGAAATTTGTCTAAACTCAAGTCAATTAATAAATTTGCACTTATTTTAATTCAGTTTTAAATATTTTAGTAAATCGATATGCCTAGTATTATAAATAGATTTGAGTTAAAAATAAAACCTTGTCTCAACTTTAACCACACATTTTCCATTAACATTCTGTTCATTTATGCTTCTTTGCGCAACACTTCATCATCAACGTTTAACAAGAAATTAACAAATATTAATGATAATATAATTAAATTTTAATTTTTATAACAAGATTATAAATGTTTTGAAATTTAAATTTTGTATATAAAAAATATAAGGCAATATTGTGCATAAAATCATGAATAAGGCATTTATTTTTTTTACCAATCATGAATAAGGCATTTAATAAAGAGAAGAAAAGTACCTATTCCCATGTCAAAACCACGTTTCTTGAGCTCTCTATACTCTTGGCAAAGCGCACAAGTCTCACAGCAGAAGTGAACCAAGCAATCCCCACAGGGTTCCTCCCTCAGGTCATATTTTGCCCTCAGTTTCGAACGGTAAAAGCATGAATAGAGGCAAGCAAGCCCACTCACAGCCAGTATCAACCCATATAGTGCACCTCCTTCAGTACATGCTGCAATTTTATTTCATTCAAAAACAAGTAATCAAATTTTCTCGAATTAACTTCAATGTTAAAAAATTTTGGGTTCGGTTCATTGTGGAAGCAAATAAATTGATTTGTAAAAAAATTGTTTAATTAAAATCCACGTAAGATTAAAATAACAATAGTAAAAAGGCGGCATTCGTATTTTTATGTACATATGATATACGAATTACACCTTTAATTGAATATTAAACATGCCGATGAGTTAAAAGTAATAGCGATGGATTGATTTACAAAAAATTACGAAAATTGTGCATGAATTTAGTATATATTTAAATGTTTTGTGTAAAAATATTAACAGACCATAAAGAAAATCCATGTTTAATTGCTTACTTGGCGATCCTTCATTTGCTATCTCAGCAATCTGTCCAAATGTGATGCATGGACAAAAGGCAGTGATCAAACCTGAAATTTAAAAAAGAAAATTATCATTTTCAGATACTCAAAATTATAAATAACAATGGTAGAACCTTCCTTCTTTCTTTCTTTCTTTTTGGTTTTGGTAAAAGAAGACATGAATCAAGAAGTTTGGTTGCTTACAATTAGCAGGGTCATCACAGCAATGGGAAAGACCGGTAGACCACTCTCCTGGAGCTGCAACAGCAGGATTTCTACTGCTTACACTTGGAGGTATGTATGGAGGAGCAAAGTGGAGTTGATGATGATGATGGTGAGTGGCTGGATTTGGAATTCCTGACACAGCTGTAATCGGACCAATTTGCTCAGTTGAGTATCTTGGTCGCTCGTATAACGGCGGAGGATATGGTACTAGTACTGGAGTTGGACTGATCACATTATCTGGTGTTGGTGATTGATCCGAAACTGGATACATATTTCGCAGCTTAACTCAACTCTGCAAAGGAGACAACTTCGATGATATTATATGTTAGAGTCAATGTTATGTGTGTATATATATATATGTAAATGATCAACTGCCTATTTTTTAAAGTTGGTCGTTAAACTAAAATAAAGCCAGGGCCTACTTCCTCTTGAATTCTAGGAAACTATGAGGAATCCTCAAACCCTTTTTTGTTTTTGTCTGACATTTGGGACGAGGGTTCATGGTAAGTATGGTTTGTCTAATTTATTGCAGCTTTTGGAGCATCGCTGGAATCTGATGCAAGTTGCTGGCTAGACTGTTACCACAAACTATTTTTAAAGACCAATGATTTTTTCATAATTTATAATTGCTTTGATTAGAACGTGGTAGAGACTCTCCTTTAACAAAAAGTCATGGGTCTTTAAATATCACTTCACTATAATTGTTGTTCTAAGGACAACTCTAATGGTTATATTTATTTTGGGTATGATTATCATGTCACATTAATTTTTTATTAAACTCTCATCCACAATAATTATAGTCTTTTTTATACTCAAATATAATATCTATACTCACTTCTCTCATCATTTAATTTATTTATAATATACAATAAATATATATACTAAACATACTATTTTATATATATATATATATAATAATATTTTAAATCATTTTGAATAAATTATATAAATTAATTAAAAGATAAATAAGTAAATATTCAAAATAAAAAAAAACATTTAAACATATTTTTTTGAATTTAGTATTTATTAAGATAATAAAAATAAAAACTAAATAATTGAAACAATAAAATAAAATAATTGAAAATAAAAAATAACAATAAAAAAAGGGAAGGGGACAGAGGGGTCCACTTGCCCATTCCTTATGCGGAAGGCTCCATCCACTTCCCATGGCTTGGGGACTCGATATCAGAATCGGAAGAGCTCTAACATTCAAGGTTGTCAAAACATTAACATAGTTGCCACAATTACTTGTGTAATAATTAGCTGTCCCAAAACACATACAGTTTGCACTTAACTAATTCATGTGTATGACACATTAGCTCTCAAAATATACAACTTTTAGTTGCACAAAAATAAAAATAAAAAACAACTTGTCAAGTCTTTACCCACCTAAAGTATAAAATTCCAGCTGCCATTACCCAAAACATTAATGTTGTTTGCAAAAAATAAAAATAAAAAACATCCAATATCCAAAAAACATCATTGCATCAAAAGAATTCTAATAGCCAGTCTAAAGTACCATTAAAAACAACTATATACTACCCAAAAAAGCATAATTCGTAACATTCAATCACTCATCAAGGGGAGGTTTCGAAGTAGGATTCACCTCTGCAAAAACTCATAAAAGATAGAAATTAAATTCAAATAATATACATTTATATAAATTTATTATAATAACAAAAACTTTACCTTTGACAAATTTTTCCAAAGTTTCAACATTTTCAAGCATCTCCTTCAAATCACGTGGCTTATTATTTGATAGAACCTACTTCTGAATACAAAGTAGTGCTTCAACCGTCTTTGGCATCAAAGAGCTCCTACTAAATACGGATTCACTAGAGATTGTGGATATTAGAATAGCTAAAATTTCCTTTGCCATCGTAGAAAGGCAAAGATATTTGCCCTCATTCAACTTCCAGTAGCCCAACGCATCAAATGGCTCCATAACTGTCAAATAACCATCACACAAAATATTTAAATAATTCAGATTTACTCTTAATTTGCTCTTGCTCTTTCATTTATTGTTGAAACTTGGTTGCCATAAAACTACAACCTCCACCACCATGATCATCCATTGCATCATGCAAAGTATCCAATCCCATACAAACATCATCATTCCCATATGAATTTTAATCTTCATAAAATTTGAAAAGCCTAATCAAAGCATATTCAATACTCACAAGCAATTTAGAAACTTTTTTTACATCATACATTTTATTCAAGAAAAACTCAACATATTTCAATTTAAATATTGGATTCTACACCACAGTAATGAACATCAATTTGTTAATTTTGTTAGTATTCTCCCAATATTTAGCAAATTTCACTTTCATTCTAATTGCCATTAAAGTCAACAAAATATCTTCACTTTTGCATAATTGAATTAATCTAGCATGAATGTTCGCAATAATCACAATTAGCTCTAGGAAAATTGCGATCATTATTCTTAGTAAAATGATCGCAAACCATGGATCTTTTCCTAGGTTAAGGGGTTGGCTTTATACTTGTCTCCTGATTTGGCGCCTCTTTCCTCTTTTCATTCTTAACAACATGTGTCTCTAACTTATCAACATCAAACATTCCAAGAGTTGATAAATTTTCAGCTTCCATTGTATAATTTTTGTTGATTAGGAATTGATTTCTACTAAAAAAGAAAGCAACAAAAATTAAATTAACCGAAGAAAATTTTGAAAAAAGAATGAACTTTCCTCAAGAAAAAAAAGACCTGAATATGCTAGAAGAACAAAAAATTAAAAAATATAGCAGAACCTTAATTGAATCCGACAACCAAACCACCTTAAGTGCAACCAAATGCAAATAGTGAATTTAAGAAATTATCATCCGCAATCATCCTAAATGTGTGAATAACTGCAAATTGCTATTCAATTGCAAACGGATTGAACAATTTTTTAGGTTTAGTGGTTGAACCTTACACCCCTAGATTAGAGAGACCAATTCACCAAAGGTTTGTTTAGGAGAATAGAACAAGTCGCATGTTTAAGTCTTGTATAACTAATTTTATTAAAAATGTGTATTCTTTCTATTTTTTGGTTATTCTCTCATTATCAATTATTATAAAATCTACAAAACCTACTTGTAATACCATGCGCATTTGGACTAGATTCTTTGTAGCAATCCTTTTGATTTTGATTTGATCTTGGATGCTCAAGATGACGATTAGGTGGCTGATGTGATTACTAGGTGTTTGGTGATGTTTTGGAGTGATTTAAGTCTTTTGATCTTGGAGGTGTCCGATTGGATTGAGTGGAAGAAGCAGAGGAAATCGATTTGGGAGGTTTCAGCCTTAACTAGTCAACCCATAGTGTGATAATCAACTAACCATTTGGGTAGTCGACTGGTGAGGAGAGTTCTTGGGTAGCCGACTCACGGGGTTGGGTAGTCGACTAGTGTGTCACATGTTTATAAAAACGCCAACCCAAACCACTTCGACTCTCACTCTTTTTCACTCTAAACTCTCTCAAAATCATCCAAATCACTTTCTTATTGTTTATCCATCACTCCTAGGCATCTGTTGAAGTAAGATCGACTCTTCATTCCTTCTATTTACTCATTTTGTTCTTGAATCAAACATTTTTCATTTTTGGCTAAAATTGTCTAATGTTCGAATTTTTGTATGATTTTGAGTTAATAGATGCTTAGGGTTTATAAATTAGACTTCATTGAAAGAAATGGAAGAAAGAAGTGGGAGAGAGAGCGAAGAGAGAGACAGAGAGAGAGAGCAAATGATCATTGAATTTGGGTTTTCCTTTTTAAGTAAGGGCAATTAGGTCATTTCACAATTTAATTTACACCATCAGTTAAAATCAAGTTTCATAGACGTGTATACTACATTCAAAAAATACAATGACCAACTTACTAATTAGGGTATACCTCATAGACTTAAAAATTATTTACCCTTTATTTAATAACACCTTCAATATTCATCATCAACGTAAATAAATAAAATCTCTTTAATCCAAAATATGCACATATACTCACCTTTTTTTCCTCAGTCTTTATATTTAAATTTTATTCAGACTAATTCAAAAATAAAAATTTAAAGCAAACAAATATGCTAATATTGCTTAAAATAATTCAACATATCACCAAAAAAAATTTATAATTCAATTATATACCTAAAAATTATGAAAACAATATATCTATAGTATCATTTAAAAAATTGTTATATGTTGACATTAAATAAAGATTTCAACTTATCGTTTGTTAAACTTGAATTTTGACCAAAAAAAAAATCAAGTGTTTTCAAATTAATTTTTATTACTTTATCTTCTTTTTGACATTTCTCCTCCCCAAATCCATATAACTCACTTGACCACACAAAAATACTAAATCAATAGTAAACCAAATAAAAACTAAAATTTAATAAAAATGCAAAACCAATTAAAACAAAATAAGAGTTTTAATTGATGTAATACTAATAACCAACCAAACAAAAACATTAGAAAACATATCAAAAATAACCAAGAAACTACTAACAAAATAAAGCAAATCAAGCAAAAAATCAACTAGAAAACAACCAGAAATCAACTGAAAAATAACTACTAATCAACTAAAGCAAATTAAGCAAAACATAAACCAGAAATCAACCGAAAAATAACCATTAAACAACTAAAGTAAATTAAGCAAAAAATAACCATATATCAACTGAAAAACAACCACTAACCAACTAAAACAAATTAAGCAAAAAATAAACCAAAAAAAACTAGAAATCAATTAAAAATAACCATTAAGCAATTAAAGCAAATTAAGCAAAAAATCAACCAGAAATCAACCGAAAAAATAACCACTAACCAACTAAAGCAAATTACTCAAAAATAACCAGAAATCAACCGAAAAAATAACTACTAATCAACTAAAGCAAATTACTCAAAAATCAACCAGAAAACAACCACTACAAAGTAAAGAAAATTAAGCAAACAATAATAAAAATCAATCGAAAAATAACCACTTACCAACTAAAGCAAATCAAGCAAAAAAAATCAACTAGAAAACAATCAAAAAACAACCACTAACTAATTAAAGCAAATTAAGAAAAAAATCAATCAGAAATCAGCTAAAAAATAACCATTAACCAACTAAAGCAAATTAAGCAAAAAATCAACAAGACCAATGTTATTATATACTTAAATTTTTGATTTAGCAAATCTGAAACATGAATAACCTGAAATTTAGTAAAAATAACTGAATTTCAAAGCTAAAACAATATTTGATCACAAGTTCTACTTTAAAAATTTCCATTAACCAAAGCAGAGATGTATGTATTATAGTGAAGAAAAAAAAGAAATAGCCAAAATTATGAAGATGAATATCCCTAACTACTGATATGCATGATAAATTAATAATTAAGCAGCAACATACCCAAGAATGACTATAAGAAATATATCAAGAATGGTGTTCTTCACTTCATTCAAAGCATATGCTTGTTGTTTTGGAGTCCTTATATCCATTGATACAATGTCTATTATCAATCCACCATATTTTGGCTACAAAAAGATTCCAAAGTTGTTAAAAAAAGGCTAATATACAAATGGGATAGGGACCAATTCAGTACATTTCAAAAAATATAACAAACTTACAATTAGAATACTAGATGTGGATGCTATTAATAATGCAATGGTGCCAACAGCTAGTTTTCCGGCTTCTGGCTTTGCGTGAAGAAAATAAATGGAAATTTACAAATATGCTTATTTGATTAGAAAACTTGAATTAAAACAAAGCCATAAAAATGACAGCAGGATTTATAGGTTGCAAACGAGCAAGATCAATGACAATTGGCTCATTAAACACATAGGACTTCTAAACCTCGGTGGATTTCTTAGCTTCAAGCCTTCGAATTGGCATTTCAACAAACATCTTCAATGCAATAGCAAACTCTCACATCAAATGAATGATTAAAACAATATCAATCAAAAGATTTAGCTATCAGAAATCCTTCCTCTTTTTCAAAATCTCTACAAATGTTGCATAAGAATAATCAAATAATTTCATTCTAGATATACAAAAAGTAAATCATACAAGATAATTTTAGTCCATAACTAACTAATAACTGCAATTCCTCAACAACTACAACAAAAAATCACATTCATTATAAAAAGAACCGAATGTTTAATATCACTTTGGTTAATAAGACCACGATGATCAACTGTTTACTAACAAGATCTCTAGAAATAATTTAAACTAAGAATAAAACTGAACCTTCTTGAGCTTCTCGAGGATTCCAAAAAACAACCAAATATCAACTAAAATAAATTAATTTCAATTAGATCTGTTAATTAAACCATAAAGCATGAAAGTAAATAACGTCAAAAGGATACCTATATGTTAATTAAACAATAAAACCTCTCTGTAGCATGCAATTAGATCAGAAATCAATGTTAATGACCTAAGAAAAATGCTCTCCTAAAAAATGTGTTTAGTGAAAATTAAGAAAACAGAAAAATAATTTCTAGCGGAAAAATCCACCATTTATTTTCTTAAAAAAAATAAATTTTCAAAAATAATAAAATCTTACCCTAAATTTACCAAAAAAAAATAAAAAATATGTTTAATATGTTTTCCATATAAAAAAATAAAAAAAAATCATCGCCGAATTTTTCCTTGTTTACAGACTTCAATTCCAACAAGAATCACTCCTTTATTTGGATTCCGATTTTTTATTATAAACATGACAATGGAATGATTAAATTAAAAGTAAAGATTTTAAAACTTTTGAGTAGGAATCAATAAGGAGATCAAGACAAAGTCCAAGCAGCGAAAAACGATAAAAAGATGAACGCCACAAAGAATGAATAGAATTAGAAATTGTGGATTTGAGGACCTTCAGATTTAAAATAGGAAAAGAAGCGGAGCTCACCGAGACCAAATCGGATGAGATTGACAAGCTCGAGGAGATGGTTATTTCAACTGGAGGAGACGTGTCGTAGAGGAGAAACGTGACAGCAACGGAGGAGCAGTGAGACGAAGAAATCCAACGGAGGACATGCGTCGCAGCTGAGAAGAATGACGACGACGGAGGAGCAGGGGAGGCACAATAGGGGCGAGAAAGAAATAGAGAGAGAAAGGGAAAAGAGCGAGAGAGACAACAATGGGGAAAGAAAAAAAATGAAATACAAATAAAAAAGAGAGGCAGAGTGATAGAGGAGAGAGACGCGAGAAAAAAATGGGTTAGAGGAACAATTAACACACCTGACGTCATGGAATAATAAAAAATATTAACAGAAGCATATTATATATGAATTTTGCCATAAATGTGTAACATTAAATAAAGAGCAAGTATTCTCAGGAAACTTATCTTACTGCTATAGTAACTGCATTAATTTACAGACTCAAGTCTATTGTTAGTATAGTTATGATTCTGAAATATTTCGTAATAGAGAGGTAATGTCTGCATAATAACGCCTAATAAGAATATATTACTATTAGTCGCTCCCAACTCCCTTTTATTCAATTAAAAACAAAAGTAAAAAAATGTGAAAAGAGCATACAAACTGTAATTTTCCCATGCATATATTCATATATTATATACATGAGATATTTGGTATGTCTAGAGATATATATTGTATATTATTTCTTTTTACTTCTATATCTAATAATCTAATATTTTAAACTTTAAATTATTCATTGGAACGCAATCAATAAATTTATAGTCTCATTAGACTTGTTTTGAGCATTAAAAATTTAATATTTGAAAATTTAGTAATAATATGCATTTGAAAAATATAACTTATTTTAATGTAATAAAATTACATTGATCAAGTTTAGGGTTTATTGTTCTATTTATTATAGTGTGGTCTTATTAATTTTAGTCTAACTCAGTCACTCTTATTGAGAATTAAAGAATCCTTCCCTTTTTTTCTATATTTTTAATATCCATCTAATTTGATTCCACGTTTCACCCTTTTGATGCAAACTTCAACTAATGAAGCATGAATAGAGGGATTAAATAGCTAAATTTCTAAAATACAGTGATAAAATAAGGAAAAGCACCAAAACTCAAGAATGAAAGAAAAAATTACCAACACTTTAAACAAAGGACTGCCACCAGGCGGCAGTAACAATCGCATACGCCCGCCGAGCTTATCAAAATTTAAAAACACTCAACTCTCAGCACTGCAACAATCTCTGCTCTCTCAACTCAACCAGTCAAACAGTTCACTCTTCCAATGAAACAGCACCAATACGACGACGTCGAGGAACACCTAGAAGAAGAAGAAGAAGAAGAAGAAGAAGAAGAAGAAGAGTTTCTGTCCTCATTAGATTCAGATTCCACCGACGGTTACAGGATCGATTCCGACGAAGACCCCCAAAACGACGCCGTAGACGACGACGACAACAGCAGAACCAACGTACACCATCCTGGTCCTCATCTCCCTCGATCTCCACCGTCCGATTCCGATCGAAAATCCAAGAACGTCGACGCTCTTCTCAGGTACGAATTCTGAACTGGAAGCGACGTTGTATAAAAGTTGCAAATTATTTTAGAAAAGATTGAGGTTAAATTCGTCGTTTTGGTTTTACCAGAGGTAACCTAATTGTGAGAAGACAATCGTTACTCCCACGAGTGCTTTCGGTTACAGAAGGAGCATCGATTTGTAGGAAGCCGTTTAAGCCGCCGTGTTCGAACGGTTACAATGACGGAAATGATCGCCTTGCCCGTCGCCTTTCGGCTCGGAAACGGTTCGTTCCGTGGGGTTCCGATAGGCCTGTGTTGGCTGTGATTACTAATAAAGTAAATTTACCGGAGATTGATGAGAAGAATGATGACGTGGAAGCGGAAAGAGTGAGTTTGCCTCCAGGAATTGATCCTTTGGTGCTTTGGCAGCCCGAAGAAGTTGAGAATGGAGACTCTAATTTGGTGCCGATTGTCGTCGATCCTTTGCTTGTTCGGTTCCTTCGCCCGCACCAAAGGTATGTTCGGTTAGGTGTAGATGCTCTAGTTGAAGTTTTTGTTATGTCATGTTGAATGAGAATTCTTGAATTTAAAATAATGTTGATGTTGAATACAGAGAAGGTGTACAGTTCATGTTTGATTGTGTTGCGGGATTATATAGCAGTGCCAATATTAATGGATGCATTTTGGCTGATGATATGGGGTAAAATATATTTTGTATGTTCAAACGTTGCAGTTGAAGATTATTTCTGAAATGATATTAATTTTGATGATGACGGCCTTTTACTTTGGCAGTTTGGGGAAGACATTACAGTCGATTACCTTGTTATATACTCTTCTTTGTCAAGGGTTTGACGGAAAGCCTATGGTTAAAAAAGCTATCATTGTGACCCCAACCAGTCTTGTGAGTAATTGGGAAGCTGAAATTAAGAAGTGGGTTGAGGAAAGAATTAAGCTTGTGGCTCTCTGTGAAAGTACAAGAGATGATGTTGTGTCGGGAATTGATAATTTCACAAGTCCCTGTAGTGCCTTGCAGGTAAGGATTTGAAATAAATAATAATTTGTTAATTCTTGAAATATGTGCTTTTAAATATTTCCATTCAGGTGCTGATTGTTTCATACGAGACATTCCGGTTGCATTCATCAAAATTTAGCCAAAGTGAATCATGCGATCTTCTCATATGTGATGAGGCTCATAGGCTGAAAAATGACCAGACATTGACAAACCGGGTACTGATACTTAGTTACTTTTTTTCCCTAAAAAAAAAATTATTATGAGATTTAACTGTTCTCTTTCTGGAATTAATTCTTGAATACATCATTGGAATATAGGCATTGGCTTCTCTATCTTGCAGGCGCCGCATTTTGTTGTCAGGAACTCCAATGCAGGTCAGAAGCATTGATATTTTCCTTGCAGTTTTAGTTTTAGATTACATCTAATCATTTTCTTTTGATGTGTAAATCTGCAGAATGACCTAGAAGAGTTCTTTGCAATGGTCAACTTTACTAATCCTGGAATTTTGGGAGATGCTGCATACTTTCGACGTTATTATGAGGTGAGTTTCATTCATACTTTGTCCAAAATTTGTCATTAGTCTTTACATGTAATAATATTGTAATCGAGAAACTTCACAATGTGTAATTGTTTATAGATTAATATCTTTACTTGTTTACTTTCCCTTCTGATATATTGCGTTGGGGGATTTGGCTGCAAAGTTTGTTTTATTATAATTTTTATGGGATGATTTGTTTCGATTAATAGGAGTCCTTTTTGTTATTTCTATATATAAGAACTGTCAGGATATATGAAATTCATATTCTTATTGTTCCAGCTGAAATATAGTTAGACTGCTGCTAGCATAAATGTAGATTTATAAGTTTACAGCCACCAGTTAAGTCTGTTGCACGTATTTATCTTTTGGACAGGGTATTTCATATATGAATTTCACTCCCTAAATATATTCCTTATGAATAAATATCTCATATTCACCTTGTTGGGCATGCCAAAAAGAGAAAGTATTTGTTATTTTAACCTTTTTCTTGCTACTGAGGTAGAGTGCTAGTGGCTTATATTTGATGATGTGACGAGACACACATTAATTCAGCCTTTTGTCTTTACATAAAAGACAATAATTCAGCTATAGGAATAAATGTTCACTAGGAGTTAATTTTTTTGAGATTGTTATTATTCTCGTGTTAGTAGTCCACTGTTCAATTTTTACTGTTTTAGTTAATTGACATCAATGTTCTCTTTTAATTTCTTATGCATGCATTATAAAGACACCAATTATTTGCGGAAGAGAACCTACTGCAACTGAAGAAGAGAAGAAACTTGGTGTTGAGCGCTCTGCAGAACTAAGCACAAAAGTTAATCAGGTAGTTTTAGAAACCAACTTATCAATAATTACTTCGGTTTGTTCTATTAGATATACTTATTGTGTATCTTTCGTCATACATTAAGGAAAACTGATATCTTTTAACATCAATAATATTTTTCTTTAATTATTGCCTCGCTTATTCGGGTTTGATTTGCAGTTCATTTTGAGAAGGACGAATGCACTACTATCAAATCACCTGCCACCTAAGGTATAGCCTTATTTATTACTGTTGCTTAGGCATTAACACCATGTTAAAATTGCTTTACAAGGTTTTTCCATTCATTGGTTGCCTGGTGATTTGAGCTACCATTCGGAAAGAATGTTAATTAAGATGCTCTGCATTTAGTAATAGATCTTAAAGATTTGCTTACTTTTCATTTCTATATGATAAGGTGTTTTGGGTTGGTTAACTTTTGATTGTTTCAAAATTCAGTATATCATTCCCATAACACTTTCAATATGTCACTTCTTGTAAATAAGCTTGTGACAGATAGACCAATAATGACCATATATATGGTTATTCTCTGACTTTTGCGTCTCCTTTGCAGATAGTTGAAGTTGTTTGTTGCAAATTAACGTCTCTCCAGTCAGAGCTCTATAACCATTTTATACATTCAAAAAATGTAGGTTTTATTGAGCTGTCACTTAATTTTTAGAATTTGGAAGATTACGGACAAATTTCATAGATTGAATTTGCTTGTTCCCGACACAGGTTAAAAGGGCAATCACTGAAGAAACAAAGCAATCGAAGATTTTGGCTTATATTACAGCTCTTAAGAAGCTCTGCAATCATCCAAAGGTATACCCAAAGTAGATAATTATAAATTACACCAAAAATATGAATCTCTTTTTATTCCTTGTTCCTTATGTATACTGTTTTTGCAATACCATTTTCTCAAACATCTACACTAAAGCTTCATATAGGGTTTCTTTTAGCTGTATGCATTGTTTCGCATCTTGTAGTGTCTACTTTGTAAATGAAAGCAGAAATATTTCCGCTCATGGAAGATAATTTCTCTGTGCAGCTGATCTATGATACCATAAAAAGTGGAAGCCCAGGAACCTCTGGGTTTGAGGATTGCATGCGCTTCTTTCGTCCGGAGATGTTTTCTGGAAGGTAATAATTGATGATTTCCATGTTGGTTTGGGTTCTTTAAGTAGATTCTCACAATTATTTCCCCCTTTTAGAAATGAATCATGGAGTGGAGGCTATGGACCTTGGGTTGAATTGTCTGGCAAAATACATGTCCTGGCTCGACTACTGGGACATCTACGTAATAGAACTGATGATCGCATTGTTCTTGTTTCAAATTATACTCAGGTAATGCCTCTCAAAATTGTTGAGAAGCATCTATAGAAATCGTAGTATCTTTTTTAATTTTAACCTTTGTTTGGTATGGAGAAAGTAGCCACTCTGATTTACCAGTTGTCAGTCAGTTAACTGTTTTCAGAATGCGCTTATTGTTTTCTGATCATGTTGCATTTGAAAATTTTTTGTTATTGCATAAAACTGGGGTAGTCTGTTTGCGGGGTTTAAGTTTCTCCTTCTGCATTAATGTCACTTTTGTCATTCTTTAATCCTTTTCATTTTACTGAAGATATATGACACTATTATATATAACATTATTATATATCTTCTTTTGTGCCTTGCTAAACTCATAGCTCCTTGATGTCTATTATATATCTTCTTGTGTGCCTTGCTAAACTTATAGCTTCTTGATATCTATTCCTGCAATAATTCACAAGTTATTGCAAATAAAGCCATTCACTTTGTGTCATTGGAAACTTGCTTGATGAAAGGAACACAAGACTATTCTATTTTTCTTCTGACAATATAATGACTTCCATGTGGCAGACGCTGGACCTTTTTGCTCAACTGTGCCGTGAAAGAAGGTATCCATACTTGAGACTTGACGGAACAACTTCAATCAGCAAAAGACAAAAGCTAGTTAATCGCTTCAATGATCAATCAAAGGTAACTTTTGCATGAGTGTTTTTGCAATTATGCTTCATTTGTGAATAGATAAAGAATGAAGTGGCTATTAATTATTAGACTTATTGTGAATTAATCCATTCCTATCCAATGTCTTGCAGGATGAATTTGTGTTTCTCTTAAGCAGCAAGGCTGGTGGTTGTGGCCTCAATCTAATTGGTGGTAACAGACTTATCTTATTTGATCCCGACTGGAATCCTGCCAATGACAAACAAGTAATTGCACAGGC
>CAODLS011675413.1:0-17463 GCA_948243855.1 Flueggea neowawraea | reverse complement strand
ATGTTTTAATTTGAAATTATTTCCGCAATTTATATTACATATGTTTTGTTTTTAATACATAAAGATTAAACCTTTATTTGTTTTTCATATTTCTTTAAATATGATTATTGGGTAAATGTTATGTTCTCTGAGGCTTGTGCGAGATGAGCTGGGTTCCCATAGACGGTTCACCTCGTAAGCTGGTCATGGTCCCGGGAATGGATTGTGACACATATAATCACCCGATTTCGACCAGAATTTTCTCTAATACTCCATTTAATTCCAATTTGATCTTAAGGGGTTAAGATGATAAATAGATATTTGATGGTGTTTAATAATGATATTTTGCAAGTTTAGGTGCTGTTGAGCCCTTGTAATAAGATGTAGCTCAAGTAATAATGAGAGTTACTCAAGTGATATGGTATCTGGATAACTTGAGTAAGGCAATTTGAGTTATTCGAGTTTTCTAGCACTTAGATAACTCGAGTAAACCATTTCTGTTACTCGAGTTAGGTTAGGTGCAACTAACTCGAGTAAGCATTTGTGTTACTCTAGTAAGCCGTGTTTTCTGTGACCACATCTGGGCAAATTTAACTCATGTAAGCGAAGCGTAACTCGAGTTAGCCATGTTAAATTCCGAAACGGTGCGTTTTGGGATATGGGTTTATAAATACCCCCATACCCGACTTCATTCTGTCATTCACCACCATTTTCACTCTTTTCATTGTCAAACCCGATTTTCTTCCTCTCTCATTGCCTCGTCTTGGTTCCTTAACATTTTTTTAGGTAAGATTTCGTTCGTAACTCTCTTCTTTCCTCCATTTTATGCTTTGATTATGCTAGGTTGCTAAAAAACGTTTTTGGGCATTTTGGCTAGGGCTTCAAATTTTGCTTGATTTTCGTTAAACATGGGTTAAAGAATGTTAGATCAATATAGTTAAGGTTGGCAATGCATGGATTGAGCTTGGATTTTGGAGATTTAAGTTGTATTTTTTATATGGGTTAGGGTTTGGAAGCGAAAATTCGGATTTCTTTATGATTTGATGTTATTTTGGTGGAATTGATTGTAGATTCATGTATCTAAACGTGATTTGAGGTCATGTTGGAGATTTGGCATGATTGATGTCGGTTTGTAAAAATTTTGCAACATTTTCAAAAAAATTTATGTCTCAAGGGCTAGATTGTAATAATTTAAAAGTTTCGGGCTTTGTAATTCTAAAACGTTTGAAGCTAATTTGTAATTTTTTAAAAGTTTATGCTTTTGAAAAGTTTAGGGAATGACTTGTAATTTTCCATGACTTTGGAGACTAAAGTGTAATTTGGTGAAAGCTAAGGAGTTATTTTGTAATTTTACAAAAAGGTTTGATTTTCAACAATAAGGCTAGAAACTTGATTGAAATAGGATTTCGGACGTCAACGTGGGTTTCAATTTTTGCATATGCATTTCATACATTTCAGTATTGTCACAATTACCATGATTGATTTTTTCATATGTCTGTTTTCAGTTTTGTCAAATAGTCAAGGTGACCAACCATCTACCAGTAGTCTGTGATTGGATTTATTTGGCTTGGCATCCAGGTGAGTGGGATGTCAACTCTAAGGACATAGATTGTGTCTTTCTGAAATTATACGCTTTTGATGTGCTCAGACTTTGCCATGTAATCTAGACTTAGTAAAAGTTTAATAATCATAAAAAATTAACTTACACGGAATTCGTGATAAAAATATGCTCTTAGAATATGTGTGTACAAGATATGTTCAGCAATAAGATCAGTATTGTTTAAATTCTCTGTATAT
This sequence comes from Flueggea neowawraea, assembly GCA_948243855.1. Lineage (NCBI taxonomy): Eukaryota > Viridiplantae > Streptophyta > Magnoliopsida > Malpighiales > Phyllanthaceae > Flueggea > Flueggea neowawraea. The sequence goes on along the minus strand of CAODLS011675413.1, from coordinate 15,687 downwards.
TCGTATGCTTAAGATATATTTGTTAAAGAAAATCCGTACTCTGACTATTATAAGATGTGATCAGTAATAAGGTCTGCTTTGCATGCTTGCATGTATGATAAGGTTTCTGTTTAAAATATTTCGATTATATATATATATATATATTTACTAATATTCTTTCATAATATTTTGTCTATTTAATTAAAATATATATGTTTAACTATTCTAACTCGAGAAACCCTAACTACAGAGAAGTGTAGCCTTTGGTATACCATTGATCAGTGAAGGCATAGTTACCAAGATAGAATTGTAACACGTGTGTCCAGCGCAAGCACACGTGATCAGTTTTCAAATGGCGGTAGTCCACAATTTTGATTCTATAAGCTTCGTGTGGCAGTAGTCCACAATTAGTTAGTCATTTAAGAATAATTATGAGTGCAGTTCAGTCCCATGTTGGTTCTATTATGATATGTTTTGACTAACGTTTGGACATAGTAAATTTTTGAAGTCTTTATCATTGCTCATTCCCTGTAGTATACTATACAGTAATTTGGCGGGTTATATTTTACTGGAGCTAGTAGACTGCAATGCTTATGAATATACTTTTTGATCAATTTGTCTATTTCAGCTTTGAGATCCTTAGGATGACGATGTACTGTTTGAGCCCGTAAGGCTATCAATTATTAGCCCTTTTAAGCTGGGTACTTTTTAAGCTCTTAAGGTTGCTGTCTATTTCTGATCTGGTCCTGTCAGTGTAGTTTCAATATAATATAAGTGTATAATCAGTGATTGTGACATTTATTTAGTTCTGTAATTGATAGTAAGATAGAAATATATAGAATTTTGTATAATCTGTATGATATGAATTTGTATGTATGCATGTAATATGCTTTATTTATCTTCCGATATACTGATTATCTTGTGTGACTATATGTTGTTTGCTTTTTTGTGTGAAATGTTTTCGAAATGGATTTTCAGAAATACTATCATATGTATACGAGTATATATTAATAGCATAATCATATATGTGCATGTGCATATGATTATATACATGTACGTGCTATTTTCAAGATGTTTCAAACCAATTATGTGATGAGCCAAAGACGATCTAGAGTGTTACCTCTTACTGAGTTTTATTCACCACCTCCCATTAACATTTCAAGTAATTTTGTTGAAAGAGACCGTTTGACCTTCCGCTTTCAATAAGGTATTCAGAAATAACAGTGAATGTTCTTTTGTTTGAGCCCAATATATCTGCATTAGTAGATGTTCTACATAGAACATCCGAGGGATATGTGGATTTATGGTTATGTATGTTTATTTTCGTTAACTAAGTGTACTTATAAATGTTTCTTTTCTATATTTGATATATAATTACATTTTACTATTTAGTAATATTATTTTTGAATTTATATTTATAAACAGAAATTTTTGTTCATTAGTGCTTAATAATTATTGGTAAAAGATGTTGGGTAGAAGTTTCGAATATCCGAGACTTGTGCGAAATGGGTCGGGCCTATGTTCGGTTCTCCTTGTACGCCGTCATGATGCGATCTCCGGTCGTGACAATTATCCTCCTTTGAGAAAACGAAGTTGCAGAACATAATTATGGAATTAACAAATATCATCTTATTAGCACTTTTATTTTTGAAAAATAAAGTGATAATTAAATGATAAGGAAGACATTAGTTTGATATACAAGAAAATTCTTTTAGCTGCAATACTACTGCTTGGTTCAATTTCTTTTTATTCATTTAGATCAAATTCAATTTAATTATTTAATTCAGTTTGTCTGGAATCAATCGGAAGATTCGCCTTTACATCTTTTAGAATAACTAGAAAGATGTATATTTCCTTTTTTTTAATAAATATTCCTTTTGTTGTTTTGAAAGTGATCATTGACATGCAGTTTCGTTTTATTTCTTATAGTTCACAACTTGCAGATTCGCTTTATTTACTAGCGTTGACGAATGTTTTTCACAAAATTGTAGACAGATGCCAAGTTGATTCGAGGAGTGTCACATATCCTGGAAGTCAGTTTAGTTGAGTTAGAAAATGTTTGGGTTGATTTTTTTTTTCTAAACAAAAACTATTTATCATATAAAGTGGTTATCAAATTGAATTTACATTTGTTCCTACTATATATGTGGGATTCTCACCTACCTAGTTTCATTGTATCCGCGTTGAAAAAGAACATTACAAATTATTGAAGTTACTATGATTATTTAAAAGAAAAAAATTGTCACGACCCGTTTTCGAAATCATGACTAGCGTACGAGACGAACCATCTGTGGAAACTCAGCTCATCCCTTATAAGCCTTAAATATCAGATTACTACCCAAAACTTTTAATAACATTTGTAATTCAAAACATATTGAATATAAAATGAATTTATATAAAATCAGCATAATATTTATATACAGTCCATATACCCAAAATAAGGTTTAAGAGTAAACCAAATCAAATACATCAAAAGTCAAATGGAAACCCAATAACCCAACAACATTTTGGTGCAAAACTCTAATACTGAAAACATAGAGTCCGGACAAAAGGACATAACTAACCAAATGACGTCTCACTGGTAAGCAATATGAGGATCAGTTGCTGAAGCCAAAATCCGTGTACCTGAAAGATGGAATCATCCACAGACAGAAATAAAACAGGGGTCAAACCCAGTGAGGAATAACACTCCAGAACGCCTCATATATGCCTCACAAAGACTGTTTTGAAAATAGTTCGCAAATACCACATGCAATAGAAATAGATACATAATTGTACACGTTATATAGGTATAACCTTTCGAAAATCATTTCGAAATTAGTCGCAAACAAAGCAACTAGCATGCACGTAGATGTAATAAAATCATCTCATATTTCAAATTGAATTTTCATATTCAAAACATATACAAGCGATACGGGACTAAGCAAGTGTGATATGGACTCTGCCATATATCATGAGATGTGTGGTCCAGCCATACATCATGATGAGAACCCACCTCTATCAATATCAAATCATGTTCCTTATCAGGGCAACATGGCTACCGACAATCCTGATAGCTTGGCTATATCAAATCATTGGTATATCAAATGCTAAATGTCTTGTACCACAGGTGTCCCCATATCGAAAACCAAATCATACTATTATATAGTATAAAATCTTAAGCTTGCAATCCAGCATCAAAATCAGAGAGAAATATATATAATTCATATATATATCAATTTCAAAACAATTATTGATTACTAAATCACATAAGCAATTTATTATCACAACCAATCCTCAGATTAGTCCATATTCCAGAATATTCTCAGTACATCAAAAATCAGTAAATAAGAGTTCGAGACACAGTCAATGTGTCTGAAGCTGTTATTCACTCACCTAGAAGTCCAAGCAATATCACCAGTCAAGCCCCACTAGTCGGTGGCTGGCCTCGCTGGCAGGGATAAGTAGTTGTACAAGTACAAACAGCTCAAACATCAAAATGTGGTACTGTGGCAATACCAAATGCATGATATGCAAATGCAAATGTAGATCTAATCCTACAAAATGGTAAATCTACCCAAATCATGATCCACTCGTATCCAACAGAACCGAACACCCACATTGGCTCTAATCAGCCTCCTGCACATCAATGCAACCTTGAGTTCAACAAATGAACTCAAAATCCTCAAAAATCTCTACTTAGAGATTCAGATTTCTATGATCAATAATGATAAATCATCAATTTCTCCAAACCAAACTCAAATCGAAGTAGTTCTAACTTTGATCCAACAAGATGTATCAGAAACTACACCAGATCTGCTAAGAAATCTAGCAAAACCCGAAACCCTAGTTTCAGAGAAACTCATTTGGTTCAAACACCAAATCCCATGAAACCGAAGCTTAACCCACAAGCTACAGACTTCAAACAACCATAATCTAACACCTATGAACTCTCATTCCATCAGAAAAGAAAAGATCTAACCCAAACTTAAAGTTTGGTCGGAGCCCTAGAATGCTCAAATGCAAAGCAAAATAAGGAAATCGGGAGATTAATGGATGTTTCTGAACTCAAAAATTGTTGTAGAAGCAAAGAGCAGCAAGCGAGATTGGAGAGCAATGAATGAGAGAGTTATTTGGTGGTTGAGATGAGTTATGACCGAAGAAATGGTAGGTGAAGTGTATTTATAGACTCTCGGGTTGAAGCGTCGCATTTCAAGTAAAACTTCCCAGCTAGAACACATCTATGTGAGCAATAAGGGTTTTGCGTACGTAGAATTATGCTCTACGTGGGTAGAATCCCACAAAACGTGCGTAGACGGCAGATCTGGAATCCCCTCGCTCCTATATCTACAATCTGCGTTTCACCCCTACTGTGTGCGTAGAAGACATCAACTTGCTCACCGTTTACACCCAAATGGTGATCAACGTGCCCAGAAGCTTTGCAACACACACAGACTATCCTAAGCACATTTACGATCAAACTCAAACCTCGTTTGTGTGTGTAGTACACAGTACTATGCACGTAGATGACCTCAAATGTGCATTACACACGCGACTCAACATCCAAACACTCTCCAAACTCCAACTCTTCTCAGAATACTACTAGATTCTGGTTAGAACAGACGAGATATTACAAAAATAGAGTTGACAAAGAGTTGAATCTATTTTAACAGGTAATAAAAGGTCCATTTGCCATAAGAGAGCACCTAGTACTTTTTGCAGTATGATGTTAAATTTTAATCTTTTTTGTTGAAGATATTTCAAAAGATTATTTTATTCTATGAACCAGAAACTAATGTAGAAAAAAAACTAATTCGGAAGAAAAATTGATAAAACTAAATGAGAAAACATAAAATCAATAAATCAAGCAAAATGAGAAATCAGTTCTTAATTTTAAAAGAAAAAACTTAAATTTTCTTATTTCTCTAACAGCAATATTTCAAGCTTTCTCCTTCATTGCATTTGACTTGTTGCCCGTGTCGTCTAGCTAATGTGATTAGGCAGGTGAGTAATGAAGCATTATATTTAAAGGGAAAGTAATTTGTAGTTTCCACCAGGCGTCATGCATTACGCAATAAGAAAATACGCAAGAAGGCTCTCGTTGATACAATAATGTATTAACTTGTCATTCTTTTTTTCATTATATTTAACGGAAAAGTAATTTGTAGTTTTCACCAGGCGTCATGCATTACGCAATAAGAAAATACACAAGAAGGCTCTCGTTGATACAATAATGTATTAACTTGTCATTCTTTTTTTCACTATATTTAACGGGAAAGTAATTTGTAGTTTCCACCAGGCGTCATGCATTTCGCAATAAGAAAATACACATGAAGGCTCTCGTTGATAAAATAATGTATTAACTTGTCATTCTTTTTTTCATTATATTTAACGGGAAAGTAATTTGTAGTTTCCACCAGGCGTCATGCATTACGCAATAAGAAAATACACAAGAAGGCTCTCGTTGATACAATAATGTATTAACTTGTCATTCTTTTTTTTTATTAATTTTTTAGATAACAAAAAACATGGCATGTACTACTAGTATCATATTAGAGATGATATGCAAACTGCATATTTGATAATTAAATCATTTTCATTTTCAAACTCTTCAATATCATGTAAGAAAATATCCAAAAAATCTTTTATGAACTCTTCAATATTAAAGTCAATTCATAGTTTAGAGTTAAAAAGCCAGAGTGTAATGAAGAGTACCTTTTAAATAAGTGTAGGGTGCAAGACTATCAAGTTGAATTTCAAGTGATATACAAAGGAGGTGGCCCCGAGGAGAGAATCGATTTTGATATGGAACTATTTGCTTGCTCGAGGGATGAGTGTCACGACCTATTCCCAGATTATGACCGGTGCACAAGACAAACTATCTAAGAGAGTCCGATCGCACAAGCCTCCGAGATTCAGAAATATTACTATCTAAACCATTTATTAAATAATTAATAAACAAAATATTCATTTTATAATTTAAAATGAATGAAATATATTTATATATAACAAAATAAATGTAATAATATTTTTAAATAAATTCGGTCATCAAAATACCAAAATACAACCATAACCCACATATACTTGGTATTGAGCATCTAACCAAACATATAAACTAGGGCATGATCAAAAGGACACTCAATATCTAATGGAACCCCTCACTGAGTATCTAGATGTCAGAGAGTCGCTGAGAACAAAGAATTACCTGCAAGACGATAATGAAAATAAGCAGAGAAAAGAAAGTGGATAAGAACCCAGTGATGGATAACACTTCAGAACGCCTCATATGTGGCTCACACAAAGACTGCTTTGAAAACAATTTGAAAATACCACATATAGGTATAAGGGAGTATACATACATACATACATATACAATATCTTATAATATATATATATATATATACACACACACATTATATATATAATATCTTTCCCAAAACTATTTCAAAAATGTTTGCAATCAAAGCAAACAATATGCACAAAAATATTTTAACAATAGTCATAATTCACAAACAAAGTTATCATACCAACGATATGGGACCAAAAACAAAGATATAAGTATCACAGGTGTGGTTTCTGCCATGACCCAAATGTCTAATAAACATGGCATCCGCCACTAATAAAAAACAAATTATGAGTGGGATCAGAACACATGGCTACCGACATCCCTGGTAGCTGGGATTTCTCAACGCATTGGCATAGATGTCCCATATCAAAATCAAAAACTATATTATTATAGTACAAAAACAAAGGCATGTAAATAAGAAGATAAAAAACAGAGATAAATATATTTTCAGAGTCAGAATCACATCTTAAATCAATAGATATGCAAAGCGATGTCAAATTTTAGAGAGTATAAATATTTCCAAAAATATTTATACAAGTCAATATACATTAGATTTCAGAAACAAAACCAAATTTAGAGCAAAACAAATTTTCTTCAAAAGCCAAATAAATAATATCCAAACCAGAGGGAGATATATATAATATATATTAGATTTCAAAAATCAAGGTATTGATTATTAAAGACCACATAATCAATTTATCAATTAAGCCAATTCTTAATTAATAAAATTTTAGAAATATAGCCAATAAAACAAAAAACAAAAACAAATAGGATTTCAAGAAACAGTCTATATGTTTGAAACTGCTATCCACTCACTTGGATGCCTAGCCAAATAATCCAGTCACGTTCTACTGATGAATCACTGGTCTCCTAAAAAACCAAGGAGAACTAAAACAGACAGATCAGAAACAAATCAAAATATGGTATTGTGGTTGTATTAAAATACGTGCACATACATATACAAAAGAACTCAAACGCTCGGAAAAAGCCCAAATCCCTTTTCGGACCAAAGCCTAACATAATAAATCCAATATTACGTCTCGGTGAAAAATTACACTTTAGTCCCCCAAATTTGGAAAATTACAAATTGGTCCTTAAAGCATTCCAAATTTATAACTCAGTCCCTAACTCTTCAAAATTGCTAATTAATCCTCCAGTATCTCAAAATATACAAATTAGCCCTCCAAACAATTCAAACTTCAATTCCAATCCCCAAATGCCAAATACCATTTTAGTCCTCAAATAGTAAATTGTGAAATTAGTCCTTAAATTTGATTCAATCAATAGAAATCGAATCTAATCACCCATATTGGTTAATATTAACCTCTTAAACATAAATCTATCATTATTTTCAAGAATCAAACTCAAAATCTCCAAGAAATTTCAATTAAAAATTCAAACTTCTAAGGAACCTAGAACAAACAACCTGAAATCTTCAAAATCCACAAATATTTATGTTAATCTAGGTCTCTCCCACCTAGATACATAAAAAAAAAAACAGACTCGGTTTTAACCAGAAACTCAATCAAATTTGGCCAAAGCGTCACCTACGTTCAAGAACATACCCATTTGATCTAAAAGCTTAAATCCTCAAAACCAAAGCTTAAATTATGTTCCTTTAAGTCCATTATAACTTATTCAAACACTCTTAGGTTCTAAGAACTCAAATCGATAGAAAATTTGAAACCTAGAGCATTCTCGACCTAGAACATAAATGAAGAAATCAAAGCATGAAAATGATGAAAGGATGTTGATCTTACCTAAAAAATGATTAAGAAATGTTGGAGGGACAAAATAGGAGTGATTTGAGTGAATTTCAGTGAGAAATGGCAGAGGAAAAGGTGAAGAACAAACGAGAGTTAGGTTGGGTATAAATAGACCCGACGCTAAAAAACGATGTCGTTTGACTAATTTCAATTGCTAACTTGAGTTATAGCTCCTCTAACTCGAGTTAAATTTTCCCAGCATCGATTCTAGAAACATGGATGACTCGAGTTACATAAATTTTAACACGAGTTATCTAGATTTCGGCCTTGGCTTGGTGATGTTGGTTGAGACGAGTAGAAACGAACACAATGATTTAGAGTAGTTAGGCCAACCGTGCCTACGTCCACTACCTAAGTCTCACTTAGGCTTTTCACTATATCTCGATGATTGATTACTGCTCAATCCAATAAGGCCTTACAAAGAGGTTGATTCCTAGCTCAACACCTTCAAAGCCACCCTCACTTTCAAGTTAAGTGAGAACTCTTACAATACTTAATTCCGGTTCAAGAATAAACCAAGGTTGATTTCTCTCAAGGTTCACACATCTAAAGTCCTTACAATGTTGTTTTCTAAGGATCACAACAAACATTTTCCACACCCAAGGTGTATACAAAAAGATACAAGTGCAAGCTCTATGCTAGGAGTACATGTGTTTTCTTGATGCTTATAATGTTCTCTTTAGCTTGGTTTTAGTGTTTTGGGGTTGATGGATTGATCTAAATATTTGAGACTTGAAAGCACATGATTATCCATGCATTCTCTGCCTTTTCTCCATGTATTTATAGCCTTTCTTGCCCATATGACCGTTGGGGTTGCTAATCTAGCTGTTGGAGTGCATTTGATGCTTGATTGATGCTTCATTTCTTGTCATATATGACTTACTCGAGTGAGAATATTTTTCACTCGAGTGAGTGTGATTTTTGACTTGATTCACACATGATTCTTCAATTACTCAAGTAATTTTTTTCTTACTCGAGTAAGTCTTCTTCTAGTGATGTTTCTGGGTATTATACTTGCTTGAGTAACTTCCAAGTTGCTCAAGTGAAAGCTTCACTTTCTCTTACATCTGGAACTTGTTTTACTCGAGTAACACTTCTTTTACCCTAATAGTTGAATCATTTGGTCATCTCATTGAACATTGTGCTTTGTTGTCTTCATTACCAATTTTTGTTTATCATCAAAACACAAGAGGATCTAAATGTGGACCACCCTTGGTTCAACAATCTAGCCCTTATATAAATCAATTTAACACTTTGTCTAACTCGAGTTAGACACAGTCCACTCTACTCGAGTTACACTTGATATTTACTCGAGTAATCCATTACTCTTGGGGTTTAACCACATCCAAACTTACGTGAATCTCATCATTTACTTCATCAAACATCCTCCCAACATAATTAACATCCTCAATCATTGAAATACCATTTCAACATCCGAAGATCAAATCAAAATCATTCAACACACTACAAAGACCCAATCAAAATGAGCAGGACATTACAATAAGATTACATGGACAAGATGAAAAGGATAAAATGTAGAGTTAAGTCTTGATAATATACAAAACCACGCATTTTAATCATCTAATTCCATGATTGCTTTGTATTTATCTTTCGTTTATGAAGGCAGGTAAACTAATTTGATATATCATTTTATTAGACATGTTGCTCTAAAATTCCGTTCAAATAATATCTTTTAAGAGAAATGCTAAAAATACTCTCCTACAACACTCTTAATTGCTCTATCTTTTAATCCCAACAAGAGCAAAGATCACACAGCTAGCTGCAAAATTTTTAATATTTATGATTACTGCTGTACATATTTGCATTCTGATATTAGTAGGAATCCTATTGACATGCATGATGAGAAAGTCTATAGTGTAAATATTAAAGAATATAGAATCAGGTTTGAATTTGTTTCTACCATAATCAAGTTATTAACGGTAAGCACTGTTATTCTGGTTGAAGCAATGATGCAGGCCTGAAATATACAATAAAATATATTTTAAAGTGTTCAAGACACCTTAGTATGCGTGGTTTTGTGTAGTGTGCAAGACTATTAACTTACTAATTGACTTAAAACCATTAAACACAAAAATTCAAATTTGGGTTACTTAAATAGTTAAGTTCTTATACTTATAACAATTTTTATCCATAAAAGTTTATATGATGTGGGAGCTTTGGTGAGATTGTTACATGTTAAGTGTTTCTTTTTCTTTTTTTGCATAATTTTGATTTAATTTTGTTTTGAAATAAAAAAATGCATAGCATATGCAACAAACGAGACCAAATGCTTTATTCAAACACGGGCCTATATTTTTTAGTTTTTATTTTGTTGTTATTCGATTTTTTATTGCTTTTTTCATGTGTTATTAATCAGACTGATTATGTGTTTTTTTTTATTAGTTTAATGTTTGTTTTGATTTTTTTTCAACTAAAAAATGCATGGTATTTACAAAAAAGAAACCAAATGAGAGGGAATTCATTCATAAAATTCAATTGACAATCAATTAAGAAACGCAAAAAAATTAAAAACAAACTAAAAATAAAATCAAACCAAAATAAAAACAAGGTAAAAAGTCAATGTGCTTGTAATTTAAAAGTTTGAGCTGTATACTTCTAATTATGTTTGCTTAGGGTTGTCTCTTTGTAAATTCCCCTTAATTGTGATATCTTGCATAATCAACACTTTATTGAGCTTACAAAGTATGAACTCTGACCCAAGCTATATCAATTAAAGGGTGTTATATGACATACATGTTTTATCTTTTTAAATTTCGTGCTTTTGGTGCAGGCTACTTCCAAGTTTTCTTTTTGCATGTTATAGCTTTTTCGAGTTAGTCCTATTCTTTTGTTTTCTTCCTCATCTTATTTATAAGAAAAAGGGTGAATAACACAAAAATACAATAAAAAAAGATTTCATTTCCCAAACGAAATAACATCTAAGAATATTTCACAACTAGAAGTACGTTGGAAAACTTTTTCAGAACAACCTCAATTCGACAGCTTTTTGACAGTGCGTCAAAAAGTGGGTCGTGCTTTGACCATGCCTTGATCAGGCGTGATGCATATAATAAAAGCACATAACAAGTAAAATACCACCAAATTATTAGAAAACTTGTACAAAATAAATACAAGACAAAAAAAACAAACATTGTAATTTTATTTTATGCAGTAAAAATTACGAGTACAAAATAGATAAAAAAACGAAAACAATACCAATAAATGATTATAGAACATGAACAAAATGAGTACTAGATAAAAAAAGTTAAAAATATTTTCATTTTTTTGTTATTTAGTAAAATAAAGAGTACAAATAGACACAAAACCAGTATAACATCAATGACTGCTTACAAAATGTGTATAAAATGAGTACAAGACAAATTATTTTTTGAAATAATTTAATGAAAGTTATTAATATAGGGACTAATCACGTTTTAGTTCCTTTTTCGTATTTTTGTGTAATTGTAAATAGAGAATATTAAATTAGTAAAAAAATGGAAAAAATATTTTTTTTAAATAATTTAATTGATTTAATTTGATTTCATTCAACTTCAATATTTTAATTTTTTTAATAATTAATAAGTTGAAAATTATCAATTTAGCCACTGCCTTGTAATTTTGCAAAAGGTAGGAACCAAAATGTAATTTTTCAATTTGGGCTTATCTAGGTTTTGAAACCCTAGCCGTCGTTGTCTCTCTATATCTCTCTCTATCGTGCCACCTCTTTGTCTCGCTCCTGATTGTCACTACTGTTGCTATCTCATCACAGTCATTAGTTCATCGCCTCCCTCTCTCTCCCTCCCCTCCTCCCTCTCTCTCTCTCTCTGCCTTTCCATCGCTCTTTCTCTATCATTTGAATTGTCGCTGATCTCACGTGGCAACTTCGCTCTGTTCGTTTCTTTCTTTGGAGATGACAATGTGACTTTTGTGGCTACAAAGGATGGCGATTCGAAACACATCTGTCAGGTTCGAGTTTAGCAAGGATTTTGGATGGATCTGATTGGAGTGAAGTGGGTAAAGGTTGGAAGAACTCTCTCCCTCCCTCTATCTCTCTCTCTCTCTCTCCCCTCCCCTAGTAATGATCGGAAGTGGAGGCACCATTAGTGGAGGTGGTGGCGACGTAGAGATGACGGTGTATGTAGTGTGAAGACAGAATTCAATTTTGGCAAGGGAAGAACAAACTGACCTGAAGGGGAATGGAGAGAGAGAAACAAGAAAGAGAAGGGTAAAAATATTGTGGTATTTGTGAAATTTAAAACATGGTTGTCGCATAATAGGAATTGTAATCCCTATTGTTCCAAATGTGAAATTAAAATGCCAAAAAAGGCTGGCCTTGTAATTTCCTCTAAGAAAAAAAAGATTTTTCCATGAAATGTGGAAGGGTTAGAACTGTAAGAGAAACTAGATATTTACAAGTTAATAGACTAGTGATCAATTAAGTAAATTTAGGTCATAAGGCCATTTTTATATTAATATTAGCACTTAATAACAATTTTTTTTAATTTTGAAATCATTTTACATATGAAAAAATTTGATAATTGATACTTATCAAAAAACAATTAACATTTAATAATTAACAATCATGATAGTTTAATGTCAATTTTAAAATAAAAATAATAACATCAATAATTAATAATTAACAATTTTAAATGTTAAAATCAGTTTTTGTGTGGATGATTTTTCATTTTTTAATTGGTTTTTATTCATTATTAATTGGTATTTTTCTGTTTTTAGGTTTAGTTTCCTATTAATTTTCAATTGTTTTTTATTTGATTTCCCGATTTCAATTAGTGGCGTGGATGGTTTCACTTTCCAATTGGTTTTTGTTTAGAATTTTGTTGATTTATTTATTTTAGTTTAATTAGTATTCAACCATTTTTTATTTGGTATTATATCCATATAATACTATTTGGTATTCTCTTTGATTATTTTATTCATGAATTTAAATGTTTGGTTTCCAATCGATTTTCAATCTTTTTTGTATTCAATTAGTTTCTAAAAGGTATTCAAATGGTATTCAATTTGGTTTCCAATCTTCACTATTTTGGTATCCAATTAGATCCATGCAATATCATTATTTTGGTTTCCAATCATATCCATGAATGTGATTTTGGCATCTAAAAAATATTCAAAATGGTATTCAATCAGTTTCCAATCAGTATTCAATCGATTTCTAATCAAATTCATTAAATGTTATTTGGTATCAAAACATTATTCAAATGGTATTTAATAGATTTCAAATCTTTTACTCTTGTTAGTGATGGGAACGTCCAAAAAACATGCACACCCGTCAATTTAAAAAAAGCGCTCACAAGCCATGTAAATTAAGGAAAATGGCCCACTCGCTCGAGGAAAGGAAAAAGAAGACATAGTTTTGTAATTATTTTGGTCCTAACAGTATGATTTATTGCCGCCCCCATCAATTAAACAGGAATGAACTTCCCTAGATAAAACTAGATTGAGAATTAAGTGGAGTGAGCTAGGCCAATTTGTAAACCACTTGATGCAACATGAAGAACGAGCGACGCCACAAACATAAAAAAGAGACGGAAAATGATTGGTAAATGGTAACCGAACGGAGGAGAAAACGTTTAATAATTCGCGGGAATGATCAACATCAGACGGTCTCATTTGGACCATCCTTAGTGGTCCTTCCTCTCTCAGCCCAACTTGCTTCTTTCGTGGGTGGATAAAATTAGCACACGTCCACACAAGTACAGATAATACAAAAATACAAACCCTAGCAGCAGATCTAATCTCAAATTCTCCAAACTTCTTAGTACGTTGAAACTGAGGAATCTTTGAAGCTCTGACTCTTAGTTTGTCTTGTACTTCTATTCTTTAGCTGTCGCAGGTAAGCTTCCTTCTGTTCAGTAAATGTTGTAAGGTCTTTCTCCTTGAGCTCTATATGTCGTGTAAAATGAAGTATCAAGTAGTTTAGAACTGGTTTCTTAGGATTTTCAGTTAGGAATTTTTGTGGGTTTTTCCTTGGAGGATGTGAGGTTTAGATCTGACTTTTAAATGTCTGGAATTGCAAAGTTTCAGTTGGGAATTCTTGTGGGATTTATAAAATTTGTTGATTTAAGGCTGGAGGTTGGCGTTTTCTGTGAAAGCACAGGTTCTTTATGACTGAGGTTGGCCTAAAGTTGCAATTTTGAAGTTGCAGTGTTGAAAGATCTGAAATCTTTCATTGATTTGATAAAATAGGTGAACTGGAGATTTTTTATGGCTTGTTGAATTGGAGCATGAGAATTTTGTTTTTGTGTTAGGCTTGTTGAATTGGAGCATGAGAATTTTGCTTTTGTGTAGCGGTACTGAGATTTGAGGATTGTTCATAAGTACGAATTTTATCATATTGGGTGCTTTTAATTCTGTGATAAGAGTGGAAGTGGAAACATGGGTGAGAAGTTATGGGGTGGTGAAGACAAATCAATGGTGGAATCAATTTTAGGCACAGAGGTCTGTGAGTTTTTTATTTCATCAGCTGCCAATAATTTTTTGGCAGATCTGGTTTCTCCACCTAATGGTTTGGGTTTGGGTTTACAGCAGGGTCTAAGACAACTTGTGGAGGATTCTAGTTGGAGCTATGCAATCTTTTGGCATGCCTCCAGCTTGAAATCTGGCGGGTCTATTTTGTGCTGGGGTGATGGTGTTTGCCGTGATCCAAAAGTTGGTATAAGTGGAGACGAGAACCCTAATGTGGATGCCAAGTTGAAGGGAGTTGAGAAGAGGGAAGAACTGAAGAGGCGACTGCTTCAAAAATTGCATGTGTGCTTCAATGGACCGGCCGGTGATAATTATGCAGCTAATTTAGATAAGGTTTCTGATGTGGAGATGTTTTATCTCACTTCAATGTATTTTACATTTAAGGTAGATTCAGGACTCGGTCCTTGGGAATCAAACAGGTCCAGTAGGATGATTTGGGCTTCAGATATGTTTGGTTGTTCTGAGCAGTATGAACTAAGATCCGTTTTAGCAAGATCAGCAGGGTTCCAAACTGTGGTTTTTTTACCTGTTAAATCTGGAGTTCTGGAACTTGGTTCCATCAAATCAATTCCTGAAGAGCCTAGTGTTCTGGAGAGGGCAAGAACTATTTTTGGTGGAGCTAATACTATGCAGTCAAAAGGACTCCCGAAAATATTTGGGCGTGAACTGAGTCTTGGAGGTTCAAAGTCACGATCAATTAGCATAAACTTTTCACCAAAGGTTGAGGGTGAATTGGTCTTTTCTTCTGATTCATGTGCATTGCAGGGTATTAGTACTACTCAAGTTTATGGAAGTACTTCCAATGGCTGCTCAAGTGACGGTGGTGAAACTAAACTCTTTCCACATGTAAACCAAATGATTATCGGAGGTTTCAATGCTGAAACAATGGCTGCGGGTTTGGAGCAATCCAAGGATGACTTGTCTCCTCAGTTGGATGAACGAAAACCAAGGAAGAGAGGGAGAAAGCCTGCCAATGGAAGAGAAGAACCACTGAACCATGTTGAAGCAGAGCGGCAGAGGAGGGAGAAGCTTAATCAGAGATTCTATGCACTGAGAGCTGTTGTACCTAATATCTCTAAAATGGACAAAGCCTCTCTGCTCGGAGATGCAATTACCTACATCACTGATCTT
>CAODLS011675374.1:0-24388 GCA_948243855.1 Flueggea neowawraea | reverse complement strand
AATTTCACTGCTGAGGTTGATGAGTTAGGAGATGTAGTAGTGAAATCTAAGGTGAATGGTGTTAAAATTCATTTTGAGGAGTCCGATTTAGCAAATTGGTTTGAACTCAACAATGAAGGATATAAGTGCAAAGGTTCATTCCAATATAAATATGAAAATGCTATATCGGATGATGATTCAAATTCCGATATTGAAGAGATTGAGGTCTTAGAAAAGAGTGATGTGCGAGAATATCTGGCATCAAAGACAGTCATTGAGGTGGTTGGTGCTACCACTAAATTCGAGCAGAATGACTTTGGTCCGGTGATGCGGATGGTGTATGGTGCTCTAGCTAGGAACATCATACCAAAACACAACACTCAACATAAGATGGATCGGGATTTGGAGTTTATGTATCATATTCTTCAGGGGCATAAGGTGAATTTTGAGTTCTCCGTCATGGATTGGATGATGGAGAAAGCTGTTATCCTACACTCTCCGACCTACAAGGATACGTGGCAACAAAAGAAGGTAGGTCTTCCCTGTGGTTCGATCCTTACGGATATATTTGAGCGATTCGAGGTTGATCTCTCGAGCTTAAAGGGAACTCCTATTACTAGAAACCAAACGGTACATGAGGGTATGTTGAGGAGTATGAAGCTATATCGCACCCTCAATTGTGGTTGGGTCTTCTATCCATATTTGAGAGAGGGTGACACTCTTGCTGATTCTTGTGATCCGTTCCCCACTCGTGAGGAACAAGTCTTTCGGATAGAAGGTACATGTGCTACCACTACCGAGGATCCTAGTCATCCTAGGCCTAGAGGTAGACGTCGAGAGAGAGGTGCTCCTGAGGTGGATTCGTCCTCGATTATTGAGATTCGCAGAGAGATAAGGGAGATGAGGGCTGATATTACGTCCTTGAGGAGTAGGTTCGTGCTATCGTGCCTACGCTGGAGTCTATGCGAGATGAGTTATGAGTCATTCGATCACTCCTAGAGAGCTACACTCGTCCTTCCCATCCTATCGTTCCTTCTACACCTCTTACCACCGGGATTGACTTAGAGCGTCTTCCTTCAGACGACATTCCTTCTACGAGTCGAGGTCCCGAGCAGGATGTGACTTTTTCCATTGAGGATTTCGGTCTTGATCCTTAGATGTTTGTTTCATACGTGATCATTATCGAGACCTGGATAGACATGTCATATATTGTGCATTCCTATTTGTATGGATAATTTGTATTTCTCACTTTTTGTTATATATATATATGGATGATTTATATTTCTATATCTCGTATTTTTTTGATCGATGACAAAAAGTGGAGACAAATGCTATGTTATACTTGAGCTTAAAAACAAGTTAAACAATTTGGTTAAAATTGATATTTGAAAATAATGCAAAATATTAGGGGGAGTTCATAAAATTAAATGTTAGCATATTTATTAATGTTGATGAACTAACCAAATGAACAAGGTTAAAAACCTTGATTCGATCTTCAAATTCTTATGCATTTATTCAGGGGGAGCTAAGTGTTTTGTCATCATCAAAAAGGGGGAGATTGTTGGACCAAATAGTGGTCAACATTGAGAGTTATCTAAAGTTTTGATGATGAACAAACTGCAAAATTTGACCTGAAGCAAGATTCACGTACGTCAAACCAAATTCACGTACGTGTGTTAATGTCACGTACGTCAGTGAAGCCTAAAGTATGTGAGTTTGACCGTGAGCTGAAACAGAAGCAACTGGAAGTTAAAAGAAGTGATCACACGTACGTCAGAGAATGTTCACGTACATCAGAAAGCAACACGTACGTGAGAAGTATCCAAAGTACGTGAAGTTTAATCAGAATTAAAGCGGGAAAATCGAAGTCTTGAATCAACTAAAGGCATGAAGCCACACATACGTCAGACATCCAAGACAAGACGAAGATTGCAGTTCAGAGGATGTTTGTTTGAATTTCACGTGGATCGAGACAAACAGATGAAGCAACGGTCAAGTATTGATCGTTCACGTACGCAAGCTTGAAAATTCACGTACGTCACATTGAACTAAAGTACGTGAGATGAAATTTCAAGTACGTGAGATGCTCCGGACTGAAAACAGAAGCTACAGGATGGTTCAGACATATAAGTCACGTACGTAAAAAATGGTTAACGTACGTGAACTGGGGATTAGCTATGATCAACGTACGTGTATGTACTTATCACATACGTGTGCTGAATATCAAGTCAGGTAACGTACGTAAGATAAATGTCACGTACGCGAGAAGACTCTGACAATGCATTAAATGTGCCTCATTTAATACTACAACGACTACAGTACATCTCACAACGATCTGAAATCAAGAGAAGAGTATAAATACATGCTTGGGAGACCAGAAACATATAACAAAACATTTGAGTATTGATTTTTAACAACTATCAAGCATCAAAGCATTTAATCTCTCTTTTATTGATACAAGTGTATTTGCTCTTCAAAGTAATTCTTCATTTACTTGTATCACTAGCTTTTAATCTATTGGTGAGTGTTTGTAAACACATTTGAAAAGAGTGATTGTGAGAGGGATCAAGAGTAGATCCTTATGTTGGTTTTTGTTCTTGAACCGGAATCAAGAAACTTGTAAGAGTTCTCACTTAGCTAGAAAGTGAAGTTGTAATCTTTGAGAAGATTGATAGTGAAAATCCTAAGTGGTGATACTTAGATAGTGGATGTAGGCATTGAGTTGGCCAAACCACTATAAGTTCTTGGTGCTCTTTCATTTACTGCAATCATTTTCGAAGAAAATTCAAAGCTCCTAAAATCGTACTATTCAACCCCTCTTCTAGTGTGATTATCGACTCAACAATGCCTACATCTACTACCTAAGTCCCACTTAGGATTTTCACTATATCGATGATTAATTTTGGCTCAATCCAACAAAACCTTACACTAAGGTTGATTGTGGCTCACACCTCTAAAGCCTACAAGGTTGATTATGACTCACACCTCTAATGCCAACAAGGTTGATTATGGCTCATACCTCTAAAACCATCAATGTTGTTTTTTCTAGGTTCACAACAAACATTTCCCCACTCTCTAAGTGTATACAAAATGGTTTATAAACAATGAAAGCTCTATGCTAGGAGTATATATGTTTGATTGATGCTCTTAATCTTCTCTCTAGCTTGAATTTGATGTTTTGCGGTTGATGGAATTATGAAAATGTTTGGGACTTGAATTCATATGATCATCCATGTTTTTCTGTCTTTCCTTAATGTATTTATAGCTTTTCGAACCCATATGACCGTTGCCTTGAATAATATAGCAGTTGGAGTGCATTTAATGCTGTTGCAGCTTTCTGTCACCTTCATAACATACGTTTCCAATACAAGACATACGTTGATCATGCTGTTGTTCCAGATGACGTATGTTGTATTTACAAGACATACGTTGATCAAATTCAACTTCCCAGGTAATGTACGTTATGCTTTCAAGACATACATTGCACTACACCTCAATGTACGTTATTCTTTCATAAAGTACGTTGTATTGCACCTCAATGTACGTTATATATATATATATATATAAAGTACTTTATTTGCTCCATCAGCATTCTAATGGCTTGTTTTGCAATTTCAAGCTTTCCAACATGTCACACCTCAAGTCAAATGATTTTTTCATCATCAAAACCTTTTGTTCATCATCAGAACACATAAGGAACTTATTGTTGATCACCTATGATCCAACAATCTCCCCCTTTTTGATGATGACAAAACTTTGAAGAATTTAAAGCACTACATTAAAGGCAATAAATTTGATCAAGGATTTCATCCTTGTCAAGAGGTTAGGATCATAGACAATGTGTGATCATAAGAATTTTCGCTCCCCCTGTCAAAAACAATTCATGCGAAAAATAATTCTTTTGATTTTAACTCCCTCTTTTAAAACCAAACTGTGCATCATTTAAAATATTTTGAAAACATCATTTCTCCCTCTATTGAAAAAATATCAATTAAACAACAAATGAAGACAATCGAAAAACTAGAAAAAATAGTACCGAAATTGGCATCTCCAATTATAAAGGATCTTTGCTCCAAGGATGTTAATCCTTCTGAAAAGGAGTCATCGCTTTGATACCACTTGTTGGAGAATTTTGGTCTATGCCTTAGTTGATTTTAGAGAGCATAAGCGAGTTGAAGTGAGAGAGAAAACAACACCAAGATTTAGAGTGGTTCGACCAACCATGCTTATTTCCACTACCTAAGTCTCACTTTGGATTTCCACTATATCGATGATTGATTCCGGCTCAATCTAACAAAGCCTTACACCAATGTTAATTGCGGCTTACACCTCTAAAACCTACAAGGTTGATTATGACTCACACCTCTAAAGCCAACAAGGTTGATTACGGCTCACACCTCTAAAGCCATACAATGTTGTTTTCTCTAGGTTAACAACACACCTTTCCCCACTCACTAAGTGTATACAAATTGGTTTACAAACAATAAAAGCTCTATGCTAGGAGTACATGTGTTTGATTGATTCTCTTAATCTTCTCTCTAGCTTGAATTTGGTGTTTTGGGGTTGATGGAATGATGAAAATGTTTAGGACTTGAATCCATATGATCATCCATGTTTTTCTACCATTCCTTGATGTATTTATAGATTTTCTAAGGCATATGACCATTGCATTGAATAATATAGCAGTTGGAGTGCATTTAATGCTGCTGCAGCTTTCTGTCACCTTCATAACGTACATTTCCAATATAAGACGTATGTTGATCATGTTATTGTTCCAGATGACGTATGTTGTATTTATAAGACGTATGTTGATCAAATTTAGCTTCCCAAGTAATGTACGTTATGCTTTTAAGGCGTACGTTGTACTACACCTCAATGTCTGTTATATATATATAAAGTACTGTATTTGCTCCATCAACATTCTAGTGGTTTTTTTGCAATTCCAAGCTTTCCAACGTGTCGCACCTCAATTCAAACATTTGTTCATCATAAAAACCTTTTGTTCATTATCAAAACACATAAGGAACTTATTGTTGATCACCAATGATCCAACAGTCTCAAATGGACTAAATTAAATATTCATTATCTACCATTGAACACGCATGAGTTTATTGCCAAACACATAAAGGAGGCAATTTATACCTTACCCGAAGGGTGTCGTCCCTACCCGTACCCAGTCAATGCGGGTATTACCCGCTTTGACTGAGTATGAGTACGGATAATACCCATATTTTACTGTGCAAGTACGAATAGGGTATGAATATAAGAATATCCTACCCGTGTCCGTGCCCTTACCCGTTGGGTAATATCCGTACCCACGCCGATACCCGTACCCGTTGTACACACACACACACACACACACACATATATATATATATACATATATATCTACGTATACACACACACACACATATATATATATAGAGTCTTTTGAAAGTAAATGAATTCTCATATTTAAATAAGTTGATTTATAATTAGAATAAGACTATAAATGTATTTTGTTAGATATTGTAGTTTTTATGTAGGTTGAATGAGATGCTACTATTAGGAAGTTATTATTATAGTCTTATATTCAAAGAGCTTATTATAACTAAAATATTAGGCAAAAATTTTGTATATAAAACTTGTTCATATAGTATTGACATATGATTCATTGGTCAACAAATCAAGCATAAGAGTTCAAAAATAATATTTTTGTCTAACATTTTTGTATATTTTGGTCTAACATATTTTAGTATATTATTATTACAAATATAACATCTAATACATATTTTGGTCTAACATCTTCTCCACAGCAAGAGACTAGAACTAAGAGCTGTAATTTGGATGTTACAATGACAATGTTGGAAGCACTGCTCATCTTCATATTTGTATAGTATTTTAAACTATAATTTTTGTATAAATTCTTCATCAAGTGATAACTTATCACATTACTATTTCATTAACTACATTCAATTGTAAAATATAGCTTTATATTATGTTTTTTAAATATAATATTTCATATTGTCTCGTGTATTTTTTTAATCTATTATTTTAAATTAGTGATATTTTATTTTTTAAGTTAATTAACTAAATTTAAATCATGGGTAAATGAGTACTCTGCGGATAAACAGGTACCCTGTGGGTTGGGTATGAATAGTAATTTTTATTACCCGCACAAGTACGGGTAGGGTATGGGTACATGATATGAACTACGTGTACAAGTAAGGGTATTGATATACCCTACCCATTGCCATCCCTACAAACACACCATATGCAAAATGAAAGAGAATGTGGAATCAACTTGAGAGCAGACATGTGAAAATGTCTGTGTCGCTTAGTAGCATAGGACTTTAAATTAGAGATGAGTGCACAAACAAGTGTGAATTTCATTAAATATAAAAATACCAGAGTACAATAAGGGTTTTAGACTACAATGACCAAAGTACAGGGAGAGAACTCAAAATACAATATTGAAGTACAATTGAGATAATGGATATAAACTGATAAAGAGCTCGAAAGCCTATGTTCGAAGAGTGAGAGACCTTGGTACACGCCACACATGTTATAATCAGTCAAACTAGTAAAGTGTGAAGGTTCGAAAGAGTACGTTCGAAGTATGAGAGAGAAAACTCACCACACAACTCGCAAACAGTTTAATCAATCAAGGTGTTGATGCTACCGTTGTCACAGGTACTCCTAAATTGTATGAAATTAAAGGTTACACTAAGAAAAGTAGAGATACAAGACAAAGATAAATGAGTTATGTTGATGTGTGGGCATCTTCTCTATACTCTCCCTTTCTCTTCTATAGCCCTTGGCTTGCAACCACTTATCCCATGCAGCAATTGCTTGCATCCACATCAAAGTAACCGCGTGTGTCTCATCCATGTTGCAACAACTTGCACTCACGTCTTCATATTTGCATTAACTTGACAGTTGGCGTACAATAAGTTGTTTTTGTGCCAAGTGTATTTGCTACACTTGTGCCATTTAAACCTTTTGTCATGCAAATATTAGTGCAAACGTGGTCATCCATGAGTTCTTGTGTGCATGCTTGATGATTCCATGGTGACATAATAACATAAGCTCGGTGATTTGATCCATACTGTAACTTCCCTGGGGTGCTTAATACCATCAACCTCGAGTGCTATATATTCTTTGTGGCAACACATCTACCATGTCATGAACAAAAATATGTTAGCAAATGAAAATTTCAAATTATTTTAACGGAAGCTGTCAAACACAACATAAAGATAGGTACTAAATTTGATACATTTCCATTCATAGCAGATGCAGAAATATAAAGAGCATAAATTAATTAAATGTCAATGCATCCATGTCTTCATCCAATGATTATGACATGATCGTTACAACATTATATAACATCATAATATTGTGGTCAATAGTTCCAGCATAGTATACCATGCTAATATAAGTTGAGATTGAATAACCAAAAGGAGATGTCTTTTATGGGTTTCTGGTCCATCAAAAGAGAGAGAAAATATTGGGTTCAGATTTTGATTTTTAATTTGTCCATACGATGATGACTATTGAGCGAGACTTCAACTAACAATGGGCAGGAATCTTACATGGAGCTCTCTTTGTTTGTCTGCACTACCATATCTTCATTTTAGCTGACTGGAGAAGCTTGTGTACTACAATTGAAATGATTATAATAGTTGGAGGACCACCTTCTTATGGTATGTCCCAAATTTTGAAAACCTAAATGTGTTCAAAATATATTTATTTTTTGAACATATGGTCCCCAATTTGTCTGTTGTTGAGTATTGACCCACATTTGTCTAGGGTTTCTGGAGCATATTAATTGAGCATTGAATTTTTAATTTCTTTTTTGGCATGTGAATATCGACAACATTTTTAACTAAATGTTAGATGCAATTAGAGCAACTATATTCGTGAAAAGTTATTGAAATTGGTGGTTACTATTTCTTGCATTTTGCTAATCAGTAAGAAAGAACATGGAGGATATGCAATCGGGCATTGAAACAAATTTTTTGTTTTCATAGGAAGAAGTAGTTGGTTTAATAATGTGTATAACGAGTTAACAAATTAGCCTAAACAAATAAACCAAAATTGCCTGGGTCGTAGAGTACACATTTGTTATCTCTAAATGAATGTAATTAAAATAATTTGTTGCTGTAATGATTTTTATTCACAAGTATTTAAGGTTTGAATGTAATGTGTAGTGTTTTTGTTCTGGTTTGACAAGTCCGGGTGAATATTACTTCACAATTAGATTCTGGATCAAAATTTGTATGCAACATTGGTGCTACGCCGGTGGTGAGTGTTATTTCTTTGACTGGTGCCACGTATATAACTTGACATTTCAACAACTGGATAATTAATTGGTTCGGCAGGGTTGTGTTGATGTGGCACTGTATTACTATAGGCCCATGTATGCGTCCTTCACTCTGGGTGTGAAAGAAATAGATGACGAAAAGGCTTTGCTTGAAATGTGTGTTCAAGGAATCAAAGACAAGAAGATTGATGTGTACGTGAATCATCTGAGGGACGAAAGTGACATAGAGGCCATTGAATTTGGAAAGAGTTCTCTTTCAAAACTCAAGGAAGTTGTTGCGAAGCATTGGGATTCGTTCTTTGAAAAAAATTGATGGCTCGTTTTTGATATATCGTCGTTGAAACAAGGACGATGAGAAGCAACAACCTCCTTGCTATTAAAAAAATTTGTATGGCGACAGAGTTATTTGGTTACCAGTGTTGCAACATGTTGTAGAAGAAACCTATGCTAGTAATGCGGATAATTTTGAGGAGGAGGATGTTGTTGTATACGACGATATTGTTGACGATGTTGTTGGAGACGATGATGTCTCAGATTATGAAGAGTTTGTTGATGATGACAATAGGGTTGAGGAACACGATGAGCAGATTTTTATATTTCATAGAGGTGCAACTGCTAGGATTAGCTGAAAACCAAGTAGTCAGGCAAATGCTACAATAAGTGTTAGGATTGAAATATCATTGGAGGGAGAACATGCAGATGAGCCCAAATTTAGTGATGATTCAAAGCTGCACTAGATTCATTCTGACACAGATGACCATGAATGTGGTGGGACAAATCAGGATGACATTGAATTCAATGCTAAAAATCACATGGATAATACCTTCTTGCCAACTGGATTAAAGTTTCAAAGTTTTGCTGAGTTCAAGAAAGAAGTGAAAGTTTGGGGCATCTGCAATAGATACTAGCCATATTTTTCAACTAATAATCGCAGTAGATGTATAGTTAGGTGCTGCAAAGAGAATAGAAATTGTAAGTTCTACCTTTGTGCATCCCCCATTATTAGAGAGGACCCAATGATGTAAATCAAGACAATAAGGCTTCAACATGCTTGTGGTAAGGTTTTCCACAATTTCCACATGACTCCTGAGTAGCTGGCCAAGAAATATGTTGGCCATTTCCGTGCCAATCCTATGTGCACTGATGCAGGGCTAATAGACATGATTCAATAGGACACCACTCATACCATTTCCTTGGGCTAAAACTTGGAGAATCAAGAACCTTTGCATGAAATGGATTTATGAAGATGAAGAAAAACAATATCAAAAATTGGTAGCATATAAACATGTCCTGGAGTTGACCAACCTTGGCAGTGTAAAGGAGTCATGGACGAAACATAATGAGTTCAATGGATTCTACATTTGCTTGTCGCAACTGGAAGAGTAGTTCAAGAGATTCTTATGTCTAATCATTTGCCTCGATGGTTGTTGACTGGAAGGTATATATGAAGGGCGGCTCCTTTCAGTAGTCTGCATCAATCCTAATGATTGCATGTACCTAGTGGCTTGGGCAGTCATGTTGATAGAGAGTAGGCAAACGCGGACTTGGTTTGCAATTGTTACAAATGAGTTTGGATATAAACAACTCAAATGGGATTACGTTTATGGGCGATAAGCAAAAGATAATAACTCTAAATTATTATAATTGGTTATTTGAGTTTTTAACATTGTTCCGTTTGGTTCTGAATTTTATTTTATATACAACTTGCTTGTCTTGTTTTGGATGTTTGTGTAGTTTATTTGTTGTTGTACTTTACTTTTAGCTGTTATGAATCATTGAGACTTAAACCTTTTTGGCTGTGTAACGTGCTGTTGGGCTTTACTTTTTAGTGCTATTGCTCGCTTATAAACAAGTTATTGTTGGTGCTTTTTTTAGGGACTTGTTGGAGCAATGAAGGATCTTTTTCCAAATACAGAACATCGTCACTGTATCAGACACATGTATACCAACTTTACAGGTAAACATCATGAGAAAGAGCTAAAAGACATAATGTAGAAAGCCGCTAGAGCTACATATCAACAACTTTTCAACAAAGCTATGGATGAACTGGAGGCAAAGTCAGTAGAAGCTAAAGCATGGTTCGACCACCTCTACTGATTGATTGATTCATGGACAAAAGCATTTTTCAGAGAAGATCCAAAGTGCGATATCCTGTTGAACAATTTGTGCGAGTGTTTCAGTAGTTACATTTTGGACACTCGAGACTAGGCGATCATTTCGATCTTTAGATTTTTTATTAATGAAATTTTGTGTTTGTAATTTTCAAATAGTGGGAAAATTGTATTTTTGTCTTTTTGTTATTTATAAATATATTTTAATTTAGATCACAGAGTGTATGATGGAACTGTTATTGCACTTATATGACCAGGTTGCAATATAGTGATGGATTTAAAATATTTAGTAATTATTTATTGATAGAAATTGTAGTTTTAAACCCTCTCCTAGAATCCATTCACAAGTGAATTGGTGAAAATATCATTAGATTTTTGTGATCCACTTGCAATCTATTGATGAGTTCTGAATATTGGATAAGTTTTGAATTTTAGTTAGGGTTGTTGATTGAGTTACAATTTACAGTGGAATGTCAATTAACGATTCAAGGATCATTTAGTTTGACATCAAAGTATATATGTCTAGTTCTTATAGTGTTTCGAATTTAAGCATACATCCACTCTTCAAGCAATCTACTTGAGAGTTTTTATTCTTCTTCTTTTATTCTACATATGTATAAAAGAGTTTAAAAGTGGTTCATATTTACACATTCGAGGGAAAATACAACTTCAGGTGGATTGTATTCCATGGCTTTATATTTTCCTTCCTCATAAAGTCTTTAACTTGAAATTTGGGGACCAACGTAGTATTATACAAGCAACGTAAATTTATAACTTTTTGTCCTCGAATCCCACTAGAATTCATGCATTTCGATCAAATCGATTAAGGACAGAATAATACATCGTTTGATCGCAGTTCTAAACTGTCAAAGAGGCTATGTTTGATCTTAGCCCCGAACAGATTAGAGGTGTTGTAGTACATGAACGCCTTTCACCGATATCGATATGAATGAATTGCCTTAAAACGGGACAACAGTGTGCCAGCACTTGTTTAGAGAACTTCCTTCTCAAAACTCTAATGCTCTCTCTCTACAATTTTGGTGGCTCTCAAAAGCATTTGTCCATTTTGTGAGAGTACAAATATATTTTTTTATTAGCAATCCAATACTAATAAACTGTATAACCCTAATTCTTAATTTTAGGATACTAGGTGATCTAATTTTAAACGACTTTAAAATAAATCTGCCATATATATCTCAATGTTTTTCTAAAAACAATAATTTAATTATCTTTAAAATAAAACGTATAGATAATATGCAGTATTTTACTAGTTGTGTTGGTTAAGACAAATTGTGTAGTTGTCTGAATGATGAATATGAATAATTTTCAGATAAAATAATCTCGAAGAACATTTAGTTTCATAGACAATCTATTATTTGAGTAAACTTGGACAACTTAAAAATATATGTCTCATTTTAGTTTGTTTTTGTATGTGGCCCTGTAGGTTCGCTTAACATTAGCAACGGTTTAAACCCCATTCTTAGCCTACGAGTCATAAGTGGCCTTTAACAAAAAGCTATGACTACCCAAGTCAAGTGAAATCGACGATCCAACATAATATAATGTGCAATTTGACATTTAGTTCTTTTGTCACACGATATCTCGATTAAGTATAAGACATGGATTATGTCAACTTTATAATATAGCTTAATAAAAAGTTTCTTATTTCTTAACATTAACAACTCCTATCAATGCATTCGATTATGACCATGCATTTTATCAGTCTCACATATCAAGTGGCCATGATATATCTCTCTCAAATATGAGATGGACGAATCCCCTCACTATCACTCATATTCCTTAATATGATTCATCTTACGCCAAACTATATTACGCATTACCATCTTTATAAAGATGACATTAAACTACTTAAGACATAGATCCCCTCATGTAGGAATCTATGGTGAATTTAGGTTGAACGACCCAAATATCACTATTGCAATAAAAAGTATCTATGACATTAATCCATATAGGGCTTCTCATGTTGGGTCAGTCCAATAGCATATTCATAACTTGTATCTATGCTTTGAGTAAAACAGGGATATAAGTCATTCAAGTCAAAATGAATGATAGCATTTGTCTAATTGTTTACAACCAGTTCATCTTCATGTCCTTCGTATATCAAGAAAACATGGTCTTTCTCAAGTACTTAAGGATATTCTTGATTGTTGTCTAGTGATCCTCACCGAAATCTACTTGTAGTCTACTCGTTATACTGATGCATAAGAGACATTTGGTTGAGTGCAAAGTATGACATGCATGATAGATTTAATAGCTGAATCATATGGAATCTTACTCATGCACTTCCTCTCATTCTTTGTTGTAGGACATTGAGAGTTATTGAGCCTAATGCCATAAGACATTGGCAAGAATCCTCTTTTAGAGTTTTGCATGCTAAACCTTTTAGCACCTTGTCAACATCTCCACTCTGACTTAGATTAATTAGCCTTCTAGATCTATCTCTATAAATCCTTATGCCTCAAATATAGGCTGCTTCGCCTAAGTCTTTTATTGAGAAACACATCTCTAACTAAGACTTGACATTTTGCAAGGTAAGGATGTCATTCCCACTAATTAAAATATCATCCACGTAAAGCACTGAAAAGACTATTGGGTTCACACTTATTTTCTTGTATACCAAGACTCGTCTTCATTTTTTATACAAAATTCTTTAACTGCTTCATCAAAATGAAAATGTCAACTTTAAGATGGTTGCTTCAATCCATCAATGGATCTTAGGATTGACAAATCCCTCAAGTTGTGTCATTTGTACGTCCTCAAATAGGTTCTAGTTAAGAAATGTTGTTTTGACGTCCATCTGTCAAATCTCGTAATCGCAGTACGCAGCTATGACAAGAATAATCCCAATGGACTTAAGCATAATGAATGGTGAAAATGTTTCGTCATAGTCAGTACTGTGAGTTTATTTAGAGCCTTTTACACCAAGTTAGACTTAAAGGTATACTTGTTACCATACATGTCGGGTTTCAACTTGTGAACTCTTTTACAATCATTGACTGTTGCACTCTTAGGTGGATCAACCAAGATCGAAACTTGGTTATCATACATTGATTGTATCTCAGATTTCATGACCTCAAATAATTGATCAGAGTTTGTACTCATCATTGACTCTTGGTAGGATGTGGGTTCATTTGTTCCACAAGCATCATGCTTTTATCCTTAGTAACGAGAAATCCATATCTCTCAAGCTCGCAAGGAATCGTACCGAACCTTCATGAGCCTTCTGATACCAGTATAAACTAAATAACTTCTTGTGAGTAAACTTGAACTTTCGTACTTGGTTCAATGACTATTTGTGGTTCTTGAATTTCTTCGAGATGTACTTTACTCCCAGTGGGTCTTTTAGTAATGAACTCTTTTTCCCAAAAGGAACTAATTTTCAAAAGATTTAGAATTTTGTTTTATTAGATATATATAACACACACAAATAGTTCAACCAAAGAATTTGGTTGATCAAGGGAAAAAGAATCTTCAAGTTGCACTAAGTGTCCGTTGAAGCATTGTGGCCGTTACTATTCTAGGTTGCAACTCATGGGTTTATAAAGTCACATTTTTGAATTTGTCCATATAGTTCTTAAGTGTCTCCTTTTCTCCTTATCTCACACGCAACAAATATGTGGCATCTCTCTTTCTCCCACTATTGATGATAAATGCATTAATAATTTCTTCAACTATTTGAAGGATGAGATAAAACCCTCTTTCAATCAATTAAACCATGCGTGCACTATGTCAGTCAATGTTATTAAGAAAACCATGCACATTGTGGCATATTCCCACCTGTGTGGAAACATAATGGAATTATAGTTTTGTATTTGTTCATAAGCATCTCCATTCTTTAAGAAAAAGGCAATTGGGCATTTTGAACTTAGATGGAAGTGGTTTCTTCAGGGCCTCTTTGGTGAAAGGGAAATTGGTATCCTAAGAAATTATTTTCCGAGACCCACTTATTCTAAAGCAAAACTTTCTTAACTACTCTCTTAACATTGGCGAAATCTTTCACACTACATGTATATTCTTTCGGCGCCATCTTCCTCGGAGCCTTGGGTTGTCCTATAAAGAGATTCAACCACTTCTTGGACCTTTTGTACTTCACAATATCTCTCCTTTCCTCATATACCAAAGGATATTGGCTCTTCCCCTAAGGAAGTTTGTCATTACGTCATTCTAAAGTACGAAGAAGTGGGTTTGAGGATGCTATGTATGATCTCCATTTTTTATCAAATTGGATATTTTGAGGAAGCATGTCTTGGAATGGATTCTTAATGAAGTCAATCAAATCCTGTAGCTTACGATTGTTTTCCTCATTTTACTTTTTTGACTCTTTGTAGTTGTTGAGGAGAACAATGGATACATTAGTTTCGAAGCTTTTGCAGCTATTTGAACTTCAGGCTATCTTTGAGCATTTGTATTCTGAACATTACTTTGCTCTTAGTTTCTGACCATCTGGGGTTTGGTTTCCACCACCAGGTTGTCGTCGAGAAAGTCTTCACCAAAGAGCTTCACTAAAAGGGCTTCGCCAAAAAGTGGGATGGGTGAAGCAATAGAGTACGATGATTTGGAACGCTCGATTAGGGGGTGAGCCTTTCAAATGACGAGAGTGTCCAAGTATTAGAGCAGAATACTCCCTGAACACTTGTGTTAATCGGGATGAGAGATTTATTGGAGGCAAAAGGATATCTAAGTGTTAAAGGTATAGAGAGAATACGACCTTTTGGTTGAAATTTTCCATAGATGGCACCAATTATTGTTGCACTACTAAAACAATGATTTGAATAGTTTGGAATGTGAAACTTCTTTCTTTTAACTCATGCAAAACAAGAAAGGTCATAGAATGGGGCCTCCTTTTTCGAGGTCACTCAGACGTTCAAGTCAGTGAAATGAGTGAGATAGTGTTTTGGCATAGTAATTGTATAGTCGTTTGTACCTCAAATGATGGATGGAGGTTCTATTTATGGAAAGGTGATATGAGGATGAGAAAGAGCTGGTCTTTTGAATTCAAATGCAGACCATTATCGTGATCAATGATCCTCATTCCCAAATTCCCTCCTCTAAGATTTGACCCCAAGACTTTATATGTATTTGATACTTACATTTGTTTTCCGTATTGGGAGAGAGTGTTTAGAATTTGGACTCACTACGTATTGAGGAGTTTTATTCGTTAGTTTGAGCACTGTATTTATTCTTTCTTGAGCCTATCTTTTTAAAGTTGTTGGGTTTTATGAGCATGAGATCAATGCCACATCCTAATGAAATATAGAAAATCACACAATTATATTGAAATAAAATACAGAAATGCACTTTTAAATTCGGTCCAAACATATTTTAAGGAATAGAAACACGCTTTAAATTTCTCTAAAAAATGTCAGATTTTAAAAGTTTCCAAAAATCTTCATCTGACATTTTTAAAAATAAGTTTGAACATGTTTTTATTTGTCAAAATTAAAATTATGTTTGACAATTTATCAAATTTAATGTTTTATTTGGGACACTTGCATAATTAACTCAATGAAATATTGAAAAATTGCAAATGTATTTTTTAAAAGGAAAAAAAAGTCGAATAAAAATGGATTGACCAAAAAGTCATATGTGGCCCACCTTTTGGATTATAATAGAAATACAGTTGTGTAAATTCATAGAATTTTCTACTTTCACATTTTATATAATATAAAAAATTCCTAGTCAATTTATCAGTATTTTTTCCTTTTTGGACGACTAGTATTTATTTTGTTAACCCATTAAACCAGGCAATTTGGTTCGACCTTAAATTAGATGGGTTTTTTAAATAGTCCAAAATAAAATATCACTAAAGTGTGACTCATTATTGTGTTTTGATTATATTTTCCTATCAATAACTGATAAACAACAAAAATAAAATTATTTAATAACAAATCTTACCTTTTTTTTATGAATATAATTATTTAATAAAAATAAAATTATCAATAAAAAAACTAAAAGAAAAAAATTGTTTAAGGCGCACGGTTCGTGCATTCTACACTACTAGTACATTATAATATGGTCAACCAAACTCTCGGCCATAAGCAAATAATTAATATTTATCCTTCTCACACAAAGGAATGAATAATAATTCTACCGATGTATCAAAACTTTCTGCAGCCTTCTACCAATAGGCTTATAATCTAATCGAACGTCTCAGTTAATCGAGAGTTTGATTCTCAATAGAAACAGCAAAAAAATAAAAATGCAGCCTTTTCAGTCTCTGTTGATAAGTAATGCTGACTTAGGAGGCTAGGAAGAACCAATGATAAATAATCTTCTGCAAGAACTAGCTATAGAGAATCTTCAAAATTTCCAGTTATGATTTCACTGCCATAACCGGCGTCAAGTTTCTCCTCTGCAACTCAGTTCGACTTCGATATTCAGTTAGGGCTATCTCTACTGAATATACCCCATCTTCTTTGTCCATTGTCCACCTGGGAACCGGGTGAATTGGTATTTGCTCCAGCCCCTCCTCTGTTAGCATCTCTACCAAAACTGTAAGGGCGTCCTTCTCTTGATGATGAAGAGCCAAATACCCCATAACTAGATGATGGATGTTCTGGCTCCGGCTTGTGCACTTCACTAGGATGAAGATTTGTGCTACTAAAAGCAGAAGGGTAATTCCCAGTTGATCTTCTCTCTCCTATTGAAGGAGAGCCATTTGTCCCTGGTTGTGGTTGCCTTCTTTCATTTGAGAACCGTTGGTCAAACCTGAACGAGTCCCTTCGGTCCGATGGCCTGCTATCCTTGGAGATTTGTGAGAACCCAGTCCTTGGTTCCGCTCTTTTGTACCTGTTTTCGGGCTCATGGGAAGGTTTCTGAGTCAAGGGCAGAATTCCATCTGCTTGTTTAGAATCATGCACCGGCCTGACATGCGATAAATTAGAAACATTAAAGTTTCTGTGTCCGGCTTGAAGCTCAGTATCATTTTTAACAAAATTTATACTAGCTGATTTTCTGCCATTTGTTGAATCAACAGACAAGGGAGTCCTGCTAGTGTATTGATATTCATCAGGTAGGTCATTTTCTTCAGCAGACGACTGATCTTCAGATTCATCACCAGATTGTGCCGCATTGTCATAAATGGGACCAGAAGGTTTGATAGTCACCTGAGTAGTTTGAACATCCTTCGATTTTTTCGCTCCACCTTTCTTTGACAACCCAAACTTGACATGCTTAACTATCACATATGCCTGCCTTTTCTCCACTCTCGGTCCACTTTCAATAACAGCGACATCTTCAATCTGGAGAAGTTTAATCATGAAAAACAGCAGAATATATCAATCTGCAGAAATTTAATCATGAGAAAAGCAGAATATATCGACACTAAAAAATTACCAACAGTGACTATTAGGAAAATACCAAAGCTGTGAGCTGAGATAACGATTCTTTGAGTTCCTGCTCAAATTCTTCTCGCTCAATTCTTTCCAATGTTTCCTCGTCATCACCAAGGCCCTCTGTTGATTCATCATCAATAGAAGCCTTCTTGCGAAGAGGTTTACGAGAAACTTTTTTCTTTTGACCCAGGGCTACGCACTGTTCAAGACACAGTAAATATTATAAACAAATTAATCAATCTAAATCACCTGAATTAAAGGACTTCTGGAGCCAAGACGTAACACACTTATGCATGCACCATTTTACCTTTTGAAAATTTGTCAGAATTCAGTGGGTCATTATGCATACAGACATGTCTAGCCACAAATGCAAATAGAATGAAATTTCAATGACGCATGCCGTATTGCGAAACGCAATAGCAGACCGTATCCATCTACCTCCAAACGGGTTGACTACAACAGAAACGATAAAACCAAAAGGACCAATACATGTATGTTTCATTGTAAGGTTGGCATGTCAACTGTACAGTAAAGTATGCAATTCGTAGAATTGAGTTATGTTTTACAATAAAAGGAGTGACAAAATGAATAATATTAACCGAAAAATGGGAAGAAAATGTTCATCAAATGTAAGTACCCAGACGAGATATCCTTAGCACATATGAAAATAGGAATAGTTAAGCACAAATTGCTAGTGACTCATGCGAGGGATAGACAATTTCACCAGTACCATATTACCATTCACTGCAAATCTCTGAATTGAACATTTAATTCATACACTAATCAGAAAAGCATATTACGAGAAACTTCGGCGAAATATAAAAGGAAAATAGAGTACCTTAACACGGTAACCACGCTCCATCAATCTTTTTGCCATGTCTGCTTTCATCTTTAAATCCTTGTGTTCCTAAAATCATCAGTACAATTATTACGTAAATCAAATCTTCGCTTCGAGCATTACATAAATCCACTTTTACATATGAAATGCACCAAGACAATGTCTCAGAACCTCTCCACTGAAAAGGTAATAATTATTTCTCTAAGAAAAAGTTTGGTATTATTACAACAAATAATATATTTGTGTTACGATAAGCCAAATATTAGAATGCATGTTCCTCTGAGGTGGGTGAGGGACAACCCCCCCACACACAACGAGCAAGTGCAGTCCAAAAATTAGCTGTCAAGATTTTTTTTGCATTGAATGTCATTCGTAAAAGGTAGGAGGAGTTTAGGGAATGAGAGAGCAAAGAGCCACCACATATTACGCAGGTTAATCGACTAGGCCAGAAACTGAGGCACCATATATTAGCTGGCTCATCTTTGTTTCATGGAGAATTGACATACCAACATGAATTTCCAGCCGCATAAGATGAGCCCTATTATACTGAGAAGAAATGGTACAGGATTCTGAGAGAATTAACTTACCGTTTTACCAGAAAATCGGATTTCTTTGCATTCTCCTTTCTTCAATGTCACCTCTGACTACATGAATATTTAAATTTTCAAAATATTTCATGTGAGAATTCAGAAAAACAATGCATTCATGGGATGAGAAGGCAAAGAATGACTAACAAGGTGTAAGATTCATGCATAGTAAATGCATCATCAGAAAAACAATGCATTTGCCTCATTTTTTAAATGTTCAATAATCTCTAGATTCAACATTTAACCTTTTAATATCAAAAAGCCTGTGACACTTGGATGCAAATATATTTCATGAGGAAAAGCAATCAGTAGCAATGGAAAATCAGAAAAGAACGTGATAAGCTCATGAACTAATCAAAAAAGTAAAAGACAAAAAAATAACTTTCATATATATATTCATATTTGTAGGGTATTAACCTCTAGAAGATTCATTTTCTACGATAAACATTCTCACAGTGAACTGCACTCAATGAAACCTATGCATGCATAAGTTCAACACACTATTGCCATACAAATATGTGCACAATCATGACAACTACATGAAAATAAATACATACAAACCATGGAGTGATTTAGCTGAACTACATGAAAATAAATATATCCAGGAAGCATGCATGAAAATAAATATATACAGGAAAATGCAGCTTACCTTGCTTTTGGCACGATCCTTTTCCTTCACCTTTTGTTTATATTTCTCCTTGTGGAAGTTCATCATTTTACATACTGGTGGATCGCTATTTCTTTGAACCTATCAAGTAAAGTTTAAAAAATATATTATGAACAAACAGTTTAACAGTCATCAGAACGCTATTTTTAGTAAAATACATTAAGAAAGTAAACTAGCGCTCAAAATTGTCGAAAGAGTAAGTGGGCCTCAAACTAGAACATACTTCAACCAAGTCAAGATCGAGCCTCCTTGCTAGTTTTAAAGCTTCAAGTGTTGAGACAACTCTATGCCCTGCATGCATGTACACAAACTTCTGTATAAATTTTTATGCTCTTCCATCATTCAACAAGAAACCAAATGCAATTGCAACAGTAATTTGTAGAGCATGCAGCATGAGAATTTTTCACTGTTACGGCAACCAGCTCCAAGGAAAGCAAATAAAACCTTAATCCTTCTCTTTCCACTCACTTCATTTGCATACTTCAAACAAAAACTCCATAGATTCATGCCCCAAATCTATAAACAAGACCTAAGAAGAACGAACCCCTTACTCTCTCACGCAACATGTGGAAAGTGAAAGACAGAGAATGCAAAGCATGGATTTCATTTGATATAGTCAAGAAGATTATTTCGTCAATCACAGACTTCAAGCTGGGATCGATACTGCCTTAGTCTGCTCCTTGTCAAAACACTAACCAAGCCAAGAACAGGCACTTATGTGCTTCTTATGCATGATAACTACTAAGCAAATAGTTCATTTAGCATGATTACATTTAAAAGCATATGCACACATAATTTTTATCTTATATCTGAATTCTTTAATCACACTATTCTATTGTGGTTTCTCTATTAATTGAAAACTAATAAGAAAAAGAACCACATTCCTGAAGATATATCAATTTATCCAAATGAAATCCTTCCTTCTCAAACACTTCAAAAGTTCACTAACAAATTTTCCACACATCAAAAAAATTCAACGTTACCATTTTTGCATCAAATCCAATTACTATACCTTCATCACTCACAAGTCTAATAAACGGAGCTTCAATTTGGTCATTTAATCGCGGCCCATTTGCATTATTATCCTGAAATTCAGCAACGCATCATCATAAGCACCACACTCCACTGAAACCAAATATCATTAATAAAACTAGCAAAAAAACCAATAGTGAATCTGATATGGATAAAATGGAGGAAGGAAGATTGTAGATGCAACAGGGAAGAGATAAAAGAAGAATGGATGGAAGTAGAAAGATGCAACAAATAGAAGTAGCAGGGAAATAGGAGACAGAAACAGTAATATTCATTCACACAATCATCCAGTATGTGGTAGTGTTTGCTGTTTAGATACGCAGCTCATATCAGTGACACTTATAACATTATATATCATGACCTCCGTATCAAGGACTAGCTCAAACGTTGGAAAGCCATAACTTGACATCACCAAAATCTTGTAGTTGTATATGGGACACAAGAGCTTGCCAGTTAGAAAGGCTAACCCCATCCAAACATCACCAAGGACCAATGATTTTAGCTTTTGCCCTGCATTTCTCATCTTTCTACTTCCATCCATTCTTCTTTTATCTCTTCCCTGTTGCATCTACGATATTCCTTCCTCCATTTTTATCTACAACCCAATTACAAACATCACCAAAAACAACATAAAATTAGCACTAACCAATGGTACTGTCACGCCAGTCAAAGCGCCTAGTAACCTTGTAAACAAGCCAACAACTGTAACCAAGAAAACAGGCCCCCCAAGCCAACCATTCTGGCACCACTGAGCACTTTCAAC
This sequence comes from Flueggea neowawraea, assembly GCA_948243855.1. Classification (NCBI taxonomy): domain Eukaryota; kingdom Viridiplantae; phylum Streptophyta; class Magnoliopsida; order Malpighiales; family Phyllanthaceae; genus Flueggea; species Flueggea neowawraea. Next base: position 2,754 of record CAODLS011675374.1, on the reverse strand, counting down.
AAACAGTCGTATGTACATATTGGCAAAGTTTCCCTGTTTCAATTCCCATCATTACCACCAACACGATTATTTTGGAGCCGAAGTAAAACAAACCCACTCCAATCCGACTCTCCACTCATGAATCTCTACTGAGAACCGTCCTTGTTCGTTGCTTTCATCAACCAGAATTTTGGCAATCATCCTTTGGGACCTGTATGTTGTGTTAAGGGCAGGTTCCCTTGGAATAGAAAGCTTGGCAGCTCATGTGAATGAATACTACTGTTACTATATGCTACTTCTATCATTTTTTTTTCTTTTTTCTTTTTGGATAAATCCGCTACTTCTATCAGTTGCATCATTCTACTCCCATCCATTCTTCTTTCCTCTTCCCTGTTGCATCTACAATCTTCCTTCCTCCATTTATTCAGTATAAAATCCAACCAATTACCTACATCACCAAAAACAGTATAAACGAGCAAATTTATTCAACTCAGAGTAACAAATCTGCGAGTACCCATCATTCAATATCGCACAAAATCCAGATTTTACCTGATGCTGGGAGGCAAAATACCTGATATTGACAAAAAATTCAGGTCTTTTATGGATCCCCCATGGGTTCTCTAGAAGAGATTGTTTTGAAGTTTTGGGAATGTAATCAAGTGAAGAGCCATAAGGGACTTGAAAACAGTATCTTTTGAACTGATTTGACAGAAGTTTCAGTCTTGATTGGTTCAATCTATTCCACAAAGCCATTCCTAGAGAAGGGTTTGTAATGATCAAAACCCCCCTTGGCTTGTTTGTTTGTAATAATCATAAAATCCCTAGTGATTTTCTGGGAGAGTGGGGAGCAGGGTTCGAGATGGTGGTAGAAGAACTTACATATTTATTGTTAAGCTCCTGGAATTTACTGTCTTATTAATTTGAGCCCCTGAACTTTTTTTTACATAAATTTGAGCCCCTGAACTATATCATTTTCTTTTCTCATTTTTTTTATTTGCAGTGGACAATTTTTTTCTAAGGATAGTATATTTAAATGGCAAATTTGATCCTAGTTCGCGAGGTCGTGGGTTCGAGTGAGAGCGATAACAACTGTGGATTGCTAATTGTAGCACACCTGTGACACACAATATAGTTAGGTACTCAGATTCAGGATTGTTTGCCTCAATGAGGTGTTACGGTGATCTCACCGTGTACGGGTCCAAGTCCGCTGTCAGTGTCAGTTATGACTCTTAGGAACATTCTGTAGCGAGGAGGTAATATCTATATGGTAACACCAACAAAAATATATTACTACTAGTCTCTCCCGACTCTTCTTTATCAATTGAAAAAATGGTAAATGTGCAATTGCTGTATGTCGACATGACTTACATTTTAATAAGACTATTTTAAATATTTTCATTCTTCAATTATATTTTATTTTTTTAATTAAATTAAAATCCAGTACCCTTACTTAGTGGAGCCAGGTGGGTCGAACGGGGTTACATCTGTTCGACAACTCTTATAGTGCCTTTGGTATAAATGAATTTCACAAGATTTTGTGGAATTCATTTATAAATCTTAACTTTTATCAATTCTTATATTTGGTTTGATTTTTTTAAATATTTAAATCTTTTATTTGCAAATGAAATAATTAATTTTAAATTTTATTCATTTGCAAATTCTATAAAAAAAAAGTGAAATTTGTAAATGAATTTTACACTTCTATCAATTTGACAAAATTATCGTTATACTACATTCTCAATCTACCATCTAAATATCAATTATAAGAATATTTTTATAAATAAAAGATAATTAATTACAAATCACTAATTATTCGAAACACAAAATTTATTTATAAATAAAGAATTCAATAAAAAAAATTAAATATTTTAATTCATTTTCAAATATAATTACTTATAAATTTTATTTTATTTTATTTATAAATAAAATGAATTCAATATTCATTTAATACAAAATACTATGTTAGAATATTTGGCCAACTCTGCTAGCTCTGTTTAATCTCTTATCTCTTTTTTTTTAGGGTCAATTTCACATTGAGTGAATTCTGAATCCGCCATTGTTCTTCCCAAACAGAGTGTGATTTCAAATCTTACCGTTTAGTTCTTAACCAAACTGTGCCATACTTCAATATATCCCTCGTAGTCGTACACCATAAACAGGCAGCCGAAAAGTGTAATTAACCCCAACGGCTTTCCCCTACCAAACGACGACGTTTCAAGCCACTCATCAACCCGTGTTGCCTGAGAAACCGAAGGTTCGCCGTGAACGATCGAAGGTTTGCCCTCTGCATTAGTACCGGAAGAAAATTAGCAGAAGAAGAGGAAAGTGGTGAAGAAGAATGGGAACATCAGTTCAGGTGACATCTCTCTGTGGTGTTTACAATGAGAATCCATTATCCTACTTAGTCTCTGTGGATGGTTTCAACTTCTTAATCGACTGCGGCTGGAACGACCACTTCGACACTTCTCTTCTTCAACCCCTCTCCAAGTATACATCTCTATATGCCCCTTCTTCTCCACTTGTCTCTTTCTTTGAATGTTTAGATTTTTACAGTTTTTTTTTTGCAGGGTTGCTTCAACGATTGATGCGGTTTTGCTGTCGCATTCTGATACACTTCATCTCGGTGCATTGCCCTATGCAATGAAGCAACTTGGTCTCTCCGCTCCCGTTTATTCTACTGAGCCTGTTTTTCGATTGGGTCTTCTCACTATGTACGATCAATACCTCTCTCGCAAGGTAATTCTTTTTTCAATGGAGTGTTTGTTTCGGGCTTTC
>CAODLS011675176.1:0-11013 GCA_948243855.1 Flueggea neowawraea | reverse complement strand
GGTAATCATAGTGTCTTGCTAGAGATCGCCTATGATTTATGGGCCCAATGCCCATTGCCAAAATTGAATAGACCTACAGGATCGCACACGATCAAAAACTAGGTTAAGGGTAAAATCGTCTTTTTACCTATTTTACCGGGGCATTTATTTTATTGGATAAAATAATTTTGGGCCATATGAGGCCCACATAAGAGGCCCACATTGGATGTGAATTTAGGCCTTGACATTGATTTAATTATCAGATATTAAATGAAGAAAAGAAGGGAAGAAGTTGTGTTGGAAAAAGACTCTTAAAACCTAAAGTAGTTTAGTCGAACTAGGACACTGCATTTGAATGATTTGTGGCCGATTTTTGTGATTAATTCCAGCAGATATTATGGTATTTTAAGTGTCTAAAAACATTGATTATATAGGACTTTAAGGTTTTATTAATAAAAAAATTTCGGCAGCTAACACAAGAGCAAACCGTAACTCTTTTCCAACAAAACCTCTCTTCTCTTCTCTTCTAGGTCCAGCCGAATTTGAGGAAGGAAATCAGAAGCAAAAACCCTTTCTTCTTTCCTTTTAAGCCTCCATAACAACTTTTGGTTATAGCTTAAACAAAGAGACATCATTCTCTTTCCTTAGAGTCAAAGCCGAATGCCCTAGGCATCATTGGACAGATTTTATTGTTGCTAGCACATCCCCTTTACCACATAGTTTTTGTGTGTGTGTGAACATAGAGAGGAGTAGCGATTCACAGTCCTTTTCATTGGCATCAAGGCAAGGGAAAAGGTACCTTAACTTTTTTTCGGTACGAACTCTATTGGTGTTTAAAATTTGGCACACATAGCTCAAAGGAGAAGGTATAAATTCGGCACACATCTTTGTTCCTTGTTATTATGTTTTCATTGTGATTTTTTGTGAGTGTATCTTGGCTGATTTTCGATGAAAAATTGTTTGCTTCCGTTGTGTTAAACCTCTTTTAATGTACATCGAAACCCTACATGATGGTCTTCAAATCCGAATGGTTGTTTCATATAGACTTTTTCTTTGATAAACCCATTCAAGTTGGAATAATTTGAAGTCTTTGTAGCATACATAAGCACATAGAATTCTGATTGTTTCAAGTCTTGCCACTGGTGCAAACAACTCTTCAAAATCAATGCCTTCTTCTTGTAGATATCCTTACACAACAGCTCTATATTTATTCTTAACCACTTTTCCTTCTTCATCTTCTTTGTTTCTAAACACCCATTTTGTTCCAATAACCATTACTCCATTGGCCTAGGAACTAGCTCCCATACTTCATTCCTTATGAATTGACTTAACTCCTTTTGCATAGAATGAATCGAATACTCATCCTCTAAGGCATCATTCACATTCCTGGGAACTATTTGAGATATGAAAGCAACATTTGCAGCTTGTTGTAAGGTAGCTCTAGTGGTTACTCCTTTTGAAGCTTCTCCAATAATGAGGTGTTTTGGATGTGATTTAGCATATCTCCATTCTTTTGGTAAATCTTTATGTTCAACAACCTTGGACTCGTCTTGATTTTGTCGAGATGAGTTACTTTTACTGTCATTGATGTTGATATCCTTTATTTTGTCAACAATACCTAGGATGCACTCATCATCATCAACACTTGGCACAAAGTGGTTAGTTTTATCAAACATGACATGAATTCACTCCTCAACTTTTTCAATCCTTTTGTTATAAACTCTGTAGGCTTTGCTAATGGATGAATAACCAAGAAAGATACCCTCATCAGTTTTAACATCGAATTTTCCTAAGGTATCTTTTTCATTGTTACGAACAATACATTTGCAGCCAAAAGCATGAAAGTAGGAAATATTAGACTTTCTATTTTTCCACAACTCATAAGGAGTTTTCTTGAGTATGGATCGCACATAAGCCCTATTAATGATATAGCAAGTTGTGTTTATAGCTTCAGCCCAAAAGTACTTAGGCAAATTATTCTCATTTAGTACTGTCATTGCCATTTCTTGCAAAGTCCTATTTTTCTCTTAACAACTCCATTTTGTAAAGGTGTCCTTAAAGCAGAAAATTGTGCAAAATTCCATACTCCTCACAATAGGATTCAAATGGCTCACATAAGAATTCTCCACCTCTATCACTCTTAATGGAGGTAATGATGTAGCCCTTTTCATTTTGGACTCTCTTGCTACAAGATGCAAATGCATGAAAAGCCTCATTTTTATGTGCAAGAAAAAAACTCATGTAAATCATGAAAAATCATCAAAAATAACAAAACAATAAGCTTTGCCACCAAGACTCAATGTACTTGTTGGACCAAATAAATCCATATGCAATAGTTCCAAAGGTCTTGTGGTAGAAATCAAAATTTTTCTATGAAAAAATGATTTTGTATGCTTTCTTTTAATACATGCATCACACACTAAATCCTTTTGAAATTTGATTTTTGGCAAACCTTTTACTAAATCCTTTTTAGAAAGTTTTGAAATGGTATGCATGCTTACATATCATGATGTTCTATGCCAAAGCCAAGCATCATTGTTCATAAACAAAAAGCAAGTTTCATTAAAAGAATTGGAATCAAACACGTCAAATACATAGATATTGTTTTGCCTCAAACCAGTAAACAACACATTTCCATCAACATCATGGACAATACATTTATTGGATTCAAAAACAACTTTGCAATCACCATCACAAAATTGATTAATGCTAAGGAGATTATGCTTTAACCCATCAACAAGCAACACATTATCAATAGTAGAATTAGGAGACTTACCAATCTTACCTTCACTAACAATTTTACCTTTTGCATTATCTCCAAAGGTAACATAGCCTCCATTTTTGGAAGTTAGTTGTGAAAATATCTCTTCATCTCCTGTCATGTGGTGAGAGCAACCACTGTCCAAGTACCACACATTTGTCTTTGCTTTTTCTCTCAAACACACCTACAATGACATATCAAGCTTTTGAAATTGGTACATAAATTTTCTTAGTTACAGTTACAGTTATAGTTATAGCTCATATGCATAGTTTGGCTAAAGATTAAATGGATATGTCACTTTCATTATCGACTAAAAAGGTGGACTTGGCCAACATGATTAAGTTCTCTTACAGTTACATGATATGATTTGAGACTATATGTCTCTATAGATACAATACATGATTCGAGACTTAAAGTCTCTTACAGTTCACAGATCGTCAGCTGGTGTACAGTTTCGAGACTATATGTCTCTACAGATTTACAGTACAAGACCTGGATTGAGACTTATCATGTATGGCCAAGCTCCAAAAATAAAAACGGAATTGCATTCACTTGCATTGTTGCCTATTGTGTGATTATTATCTATAGTTGGATGTGTATGCTATTTGTCGTGGATATATCAAGGATAGTTTCTCTCACTGAGTAGGAACTCATATAAAATGCTAATATTTTTCCAGGTTTATAGTATCATACAATTTTGGAAGTTGATCAAGCGTGAGGCTGATCAATGTATCTGCATGGAGCACATGTTATTCAACTGGGTCCCACAAATTCTCTCCTCTGCATCATGTTATCATCGTACATATAGTTTTTTCATCTTGTTCATTTGTTTTGAACAACATTTTTGGTATGTATATTTGGATATGATAGATCTATATAGATGCCTATTCTGTGACTATAATTACATATGATAGCATAGTCCACCTGGCTCACATCATTCTCATAGTGCATAATATGTGTTACCTGCTCCTAGAGAAGGGTTGATCGAAATGCTCCCTTACCTTAAGAAATTGGAGAGAAGAAAAACATGTGATACGATAAATTGAGAAAATAGGGTTCTAAGTATTTCTTGGGTAAAACTGATTCTTTGTTTGTTGAGACATGGATTAATTGTACAGAATGTATTTCAAATCAGATGTATTGCACTCCAAAGAAAAGGTATGATTATGCTACTTCATTATTAGGGTTGGTGGGAAACAGTTCCTAAGTAGACTGTTTAGTCTTTGACACTAACATGGGATGATTTTGCACGAGAGATTTGAGATAAATATATGCCAGAGATTTATAGAGATGAAAAGCAGAAAGAGTTTCTGACAATGAAATAGGGTAACATGAGTGTGGTTGAATATGAAACGAAATTTACTCAATTATCTCATTATGCATTCGTTATGGTGGCAATAAAGAAAGATCAATATAGAAGGGTATCTACTAGTATTGGTAGGGGTGTAAGTAAATATGAGTTTTAGAGTTTCAAACTACAAGTACAAGCACAAATGTATGCATTAGCTAGAGATGAAGCAATAGCGGCTCCATAAGTGATCACTGGTAAAATTCTTTTTCATAATTTAGAATCTTATGTTCTTATTGACGTTGGTTCCACGTATTCATCCATATCATCAAAAATGGTGCCGCATTTGGATAAGAAAATCATGAAACATTAGATTATAGCCTGAGTGTTCATACTCCACCGGGTGATGTTATGGTTGTGAACAATGTACACCGAGATTGTCTCATTCAGATTGATACAACAGAGTTGTATGCCAATTTGATATTCTTACCTCTTTGTTAGTTTGACATTATATTGGGTATGGATTGGCTATCTAGACATCATACTAAGGTTGATTGCTGTACTAAAAAAAATTTGTTTGAATCTCCTGCCAGCCTAGAGTTCTATTTTGTGATGATCGTCAAATTGCACTAAGTTGTTGTGATGCTTATTTGGCATATGTTATTGACATAAATGTTGCTAATAGGAAGCTTGAAAATATTCTAGTGGTTAGGGAATTTCCAGATATGTTTCTAGATGACTTGGCAGGATTGCCACTACATAAAGAAACAAAATTTAGCTGTGAGTTCTTATTGGAATAGCTCTGTTATCTATTCCACCACATCGCATGTCACCGATAGAATTTCAAGAGTTAAAGAAGCAAATCCAAGTATTACTTGATAAGGGTTACATCAGGTCGAGTATATCACCAGGGGTACTTCTGTGCTATTTTTAAAAAAGAAAGATGGAATCTTGCAGTTGTGTATTGATTACCAACAACTCAATTAGGTAATTGTAAAGAAAAAATATCATTTGCCTCAAGTTGATGATTTGTTTGTTCAGTTACAATGTTGACTTGTTTGCTCACTCACAAAGTGTTAAAGTGTTCTCCAAGATTGATATGCGATCATATTACCATACGCTAAAGATTTCAAAAGATGAAATCCTAAAGATTGCATTTAGAACACGATATGGTCACTACGAGTTTCTTATGATGCCATTTGGACTAACCAATGCTCCAACAATATTCATGGCTCTGATGAATAAGGTAATTCAACTTTACCTTGACCAATTTTTTATTGTATTCATTGATGATATTCTCATTTATTCCAAGAGTCGAGATGAGCATAAATAACATTTACGAATTACATTGCAAATTTTAAGGGAAAAATAGTTGTATGCTAAACTCAGTAAATGTGAATTCTGGTTAGATCATTTTGTATTCTTAGGACACGTGTTTTTCTAGTCGTGGTATTGAAGTGGATCCAAAGAAAGTTAAAGCAGATTTTTAAGTGGCAAGTACCAAAGAATGTTTTTGAAATACATAATTTCTCTGTATTTATGGATATTGCCATTGATTCATTGAGGAATTTTCTATTATAGCAGCACCACTAACTAAATTTTTAAGGAAGAATGTCCCTTTCCAGTGGACAGATGAATGCCAACAGATAAAGCAACAATTGACATCAGTGCCAATATTAGCAATACCTTCCAGTTCAGTTGGTTTTGTGATATATAGTGATGCATCTCATCAATGTCTTGGTTGTGTATTAATACAATATGGAATAGTGATTGATTATACTTCACGTAAATTTAGACCATATGAATTGTTCTATCCGATATATGACCTGGAACTTGTAGCAGTGATTTTTGCATTAAAGATTTAGCGACATTATCTATATAGAGAAACTTTTCAAATCTTCACCGAGCATAAAAGTTTGAAATACTTCATGACACAAAAGAAATTGAATTTCAAGCAACGAAGATGGTTATAATTGTTAAAAGACTATAATTGTACAATTGAGTATCACCTAGGAAAAGCAAATATTGTGGCTAATGCTTTGAGCAGGACAACATGTCTTCAGGTATTTTATTTACCCTTCCTAGTTGATTTGAAGACTTTAATTGTTGATTTAAGTATTTATACTTGTGGAGCTTTGCTTGCCACACTGAAGATCTGCCAAAGAAAGGATTCAAGAAGCACAGCCTCGAGAACCAGAATTATTGGCTGTTATTGAGAAAATTAAAGAAGGAAAGGAGAATTCTTTCACATTTAACGATGATACATTGACATTGAATAATATATTATGTGTTCCATATGTTGATGAACTAAAATGCAAGATTTTGGATGAGGTGCACAATGCGGCATATGTTATGCACCCTGGAGTGACAAAGATGTATCGTTCAGTGCGAACACATTATTAGTGGCCAAGGATGCAAAATGATGTAGATGGATTTGTTTCTAAATGTTTGGTTTATCAACAGGTTAAAGCCGAGCACCAAGGCCCAGCACGTAAACTTCAACCATTGCCAATACCAGTTTTGAAATGGGAAAGGATTACGATGGGTTTTGTGATAGGATTGCCTAGATCTTCAAGGAAAAAATGATGCAGTTTGGGTGATTGTAGATTGGCTTACAAAATCGGCGCATTTTCTTCCGATCAAATGAGGTAATACACTTGAATAGCTGGCTTGAAAGTACATTGATGAAATTATAATGTGTATGGTGTTCTTTTTTTATTGTTTCTAACAGATATCCATAATTCATTTCTCAGTTTTGGAAGATTTTGTAATCATCTTTAGGAACTATATTGATTTTTAGCACAGTTTTCCATCTTCAGATAGTTAGGCAATCAAAGAGGACAATTGAAACACTTGAAGATATGATACAAGCATGTGTACTTGAGTTTCAGAATACATCTCACTCATGGAGTTTGCTTATAATAATCATTACCACAATAGCATCAAGATGGGACCTTATGAGCCATTATATGACAGAAAGTGCAAATGTCCGATATTCTAGGATGAAGAAGGTCTGAGAATTCTTGAAAGAAATGAACTAGGTTTGACTTATTGTTCCATCTAGTAACATTTAATTCTAGGTCCAGATGTAAAATCCAATGAGATTTATGTATTTTGAATTAGCCTTTGACATTTTTCAGATACAAGGGTATATGGATCTAGTCTCTACAACAACAAACCCTTCTTGATTTGGATTTGTATATATGAAAACATCAACAAAAAACTAAGGCTAGGTCTGTATGTCTTGTTTCAACCTGTGGTCTGAATTTATAAAGTTACTGAACATTGTATAGATGGAGTTGGACAACGTGGTTTATACCATTAAAAGATATATGTGTTTAGTATCATCATCAATTTGTAGATCTTAATTTAGTGCTGTAATGAATGAATTATGGTCAAAATACTATGTGATGCTAAATCTATCTTGGAGTAGAAACCTGACATCATTAGGCCCTAATTTAAAAATTCACCACAAACACGATAAGTTGAATTAGGATTAATACTTTATATGCACAAGAAGCTACAAATGTCTTATCTTATGAAAAAATTATATTAAGTTCTTTGGAAACTTTTAGATCAAAGAAGAAAGAATGTCTTAACTGGATAACGTAAAACATTAAGTATATGGACTGTTTTGGTGAATTTTCAACAATAAGGATCGAAACTGTAACTTTATAAAACAGAACACCCAAAAGAGAATGAGAACAAATTTTATAGGCTATATATGCAATTGGTTTATAGTTTAACTTAATTCAAGGAATCGGGTCATATTTTTAGAATATACAAACTAAATTAATAGGAATTTATATTTAAGGAACTAGTCTATAATTTTAAAGAAATGTATTGGATATCATAAACCTAATTTTTTTTACATTGTATAGACTTGGAGGATCCAAATACTCTTAGATTAGTGAAGTAGAAGTCCTTAGTACTTGACACATACATCAGAGTCACAGGTGAGTGGGAACTAGATGTCTCTACTTGTTTGCTATGTGACATGAAATGTGCCGACTTTTATATTTTGTCTTGATATGTGAATATATATGATTGCATGTAATGATTTGTTTACTACCTCTATAAATATATGAGACATCTGGTATTGCCTACAAGTGACATGTGTATGATATTTGAACTATTTGTGAATTTGCTATAGTCAAATACTTGGAATATCGTGTGATCATAGCAAACATGGCTTACAACTTATCGTGCACAATGTATATGATTTGGCTTGTTATTATACAAATATGGACATGACCTGATTTACAGTTACAGTTATAGTTTAAATGCATAGTTTGATGGACATGAACTGATTCACAGTTACAGTTATAATTATAGTTCATATGCATAGTTTGACTAAAGATTGAATGGATATATGTCACTTGCATTATTGACTAAAAAGGTGGACTTGGCCAACATGATTAAGTTCTCTTACAATTACATGATATGATTTGAGACTATGTCTCCATAGATACAGTACATGATTCGAGACTTAAAGTCTCTTACAGTTCACAGATTGCCAGCAGATTTACAGTTTCGAGACTATATGTCTCTACAGATTTACAGTACAAGACCCGGGTTGAGACTTATCATGTATGGCTAAACTCCAAAAATAAAAACGGAATTGCATTCACTTGCATTGTTGCATATTGCGTGATTATTATTTATGGTTGGATGCATATGCTATTTGTTGTGGATATATCAAAAATAGTTTCTCTCACTGAGTAGCGACTCATATAAAGTGCTAATATTCTTTTCAGGTTTATAGCATCATTCAATTTTGGAAGTTGATAAAGCGTGAGGCTGATTAACGTATTGGTGGCGGTGGTAGTGGTAGTGGTGGTGGTGGCGAAAATCGATCTGGTGTTGATGGCAATGAGAATTTAAAATTGATGTTGTGTAAACTTTTGAAGAGCTTCTGAAGACTCGTGAATACCCCCTGAAGACCTCGTGAAGACTTCTGAAGGCTTCATAAAGACCTCGTGAAGACCTTAGAAGACCATCTAAAGACCGTTAAAGAATTTTGTAAATCATTGTAGACCTTTGAATGCCCTCTGAAATTGATATTGTGTACATTTTTGAGAATTTTTGAAGACCTACTGAAGATCTATGAAGAGCTACTGAAGACTCTAAAAATCTATGAAGACCTTTAAAGATGCTTTGAAGACTTCTAAAGATCCTTTGAAAATCTTTAATGATTTTTGTAGACTATTGTAGATGCCTTCTGAAATCACATTTGTAAACTAAATAAAAAATATTAAATAAATTAAAATTTATAAATATCGTGTATATCGAGTATATGTATACAAATTATTCAGTTTAATTTTAAAAAAATGAAAATTCATTTGTGAAGACCTTCCAAAAAAGCAATTTTTTTGTGCTAAAATTTATTTTTCATAAAAAATTAATTTCTCATTAAAATATCCCAATTTCTCACAAATATGGCATTTTTCAACTTAATTTTTTTTTTAATATTTTGTAAAATTGAAATTTTAAATAGTATTTATCAAAATTAGTGTTTTATTTTGTTATAAAAGGGTGATTTTTCCTTTTTTTTTAAGACTAATTTGAATTGAGGCCCAAAGCAAAAATTGAGCCTCAATCCGCTTATCCGACGTGGCAAGATCACATCCATTGGCTGAACTCACAATGACTGCAACATCTCCAGAGCAGAATCGAACTCCCAAACCGGAGAGGGGGATAAGAAAATAATCCGAAGTAGCTTATACTTTTGACTTATACAAAGACGATCTCTCCAACTTCCTCAGTCTCCCCGTCAACAACAACAACATGACCTTATCTTCCCTTACCAGGTACCTTCTTCCTCATACGTACATTCTTTCGGTTTCCAATTGCTGATTCTCCTTTATTCGACTTCGAATTTTGTTCATACTTGTATGTCGTATATGCAGTGCTTCAACTTCTTTGTCTTGGAGGAGCTCTTCGCTTATGTCCGTACAATTGTGGTTTCACTCTCACAGTTCTTCCAGAGTTAGAGGATTCTCACGTTCCAAGTTTCGGGTCGCTTGCTCGTCCTCTTCTGGTATTAATTTTTTGTCGGCGTTTTGTGTTTACTTTTATGAATTGTGATTTAACATTCAAATTTTTAGCTCTGTCACTTTCTGAAAGTTGTAAATTATTGCAATGGAGCTTCCTTGAGTTTTTATGCGAACCCATTATTGTGTATGAGAAGATTGACGATAAGCTGGTTGTGGAGTGAGGGATTGTTTGATTTATGTGCAGTTTGAAGAATTTGAGTTGGCTTGAAGAATGTGGAGGCACGGTTATGATGAACTAAAGTTCTAGTTTGATTTATTGCATAACTGATGAAGTTGCTCAGTGTTGATAGGCTATGCAAGTTAATTTCAGTTGAGAAAGTATGAGGAATATCTCATTGATAACGATTATTGACTGTAAATTTCTACATTCTCACTTGATGGTTGCTGCTATTGGCTAATTCTAGGTTATGCCAATATAATATGTTTGGTCAAGCTGAAAAGGAATTTTGCAAAAAAGCGTACAGTTGGTTAGATGTGTGTGTGATTGTTTTGCAGTTATTGGCTATTTTTTAGGTTATGACATTATAATATGTTTGGTCATGCTGACGAGTAATTTTGTAAAAAAATCATTCTGCTCTCCAGTTTTTAGTGTAACTTGAGACAACAATTGGTTAGATGACCTTGTTCTTATAATGGCATGGTTATTTGTAAGTTGTAAAGATTCCATCATTGTGATCTGATCTGTTAATACCTAGAAACATGTTCTATGTGTGGCTGAAATTTCTGGCAATCTTTTTGGCTTTACTGTAATTGGGTTGTTTATCTGGAACTCTATGAAGTTTCCTTTATATTTTGCATTCAATGGTTAAGGCTGCAAAAGGCTATCCTGTCAGTAGGCCTCCAGCATGGATGATGCGTCAAGCAGGAAGGTATATGGCTGTTTACAGAAAGCTTGCTGAGAAATATCCATCCTTCAGAGAGAGGTCAGA
>CAODLS011675098.1:0-11452 GCA_948243855.1 Flueggea neowawraea | reverse complement strand
GCCCATACTTCCTCCATAGAGCCAAGTAATGTGGTTGCACAGATTCATCTTCATATGGTGCTATTGATGCAAATGACACAATCTTTTGTTGTTTGAGGTAGGATAGAAGCTGCCCAATGCACTCAGCAAATGTATCTGGATCTGCGCTGAAGTGTTCATAGTCTATATCAATTCCATCCAAGTTATAATTTCTTGCTATGTCTGATATCGAGTGAATAGCATTGCTAACCCATGAGTTGATTGATTTAGGACTGAAGTATACTTTCTGGTTATTTATGGTATCGCCACCAAGACTAATGGCTACCTTGACGTTAGAATGGCGGGATTTGATGGCGGAAACAGATGAGGGAGAGAGGTTTTTGGTGTCCCAGTAGGTGTTAAAGTAACCATTGGTTGGAGAAGGATGGGAAGTTGATGTGTAGTCGATAGCAAAGGAAAGACTGAAGTGAAACTCAATGTTGGGATTAATAGGTACGTCTGTGAACTTGACACCTTTGCCCTCAGCTCCTATGTACTCTCTGAATAGCTTTGAATTTGTTGGTGCTGATTGGATTGATGAAACAATTGCAAAGGATACTACAAGTAAAAGAAACATATCCATGTTTACGAATTGAACAGAAGTATGTTCTCTCTTTTCCGCAAACTTATTTATTTAGGTGAATGATGACTAGGTTACTGTGCACTCACGTAGTATTTGTCTCAATTCATGTGTCTGATATTCTGGAAAGCATCAGTAAGACCCGGAAACTGTCTAGCAGATTTGAATGGTTTAGTAATAAAATTTTAACAAAGAATCTGTTTGTGCTTGAGTGTCTTTTGCTGCTCATGGCATAATACATTATCGGAAGCTGCTCATATGTTTTATATCCTCTTTTGGAGTTTATGCAATGTGGTCCAATGTTTATAATTTATGGAAGTTAGTTGCATTGCAGAAAATTAGTTGTTGAATTCATTTGATTGGCTATGATGTGTTTGGTTACTCTTCTGAATGGATTATTAGAATGATGCTTGTTTTGAGATCAAACATTATTCTATGTTGAATTTTATAGACATAGATGTTTTTCTATCAAATGGGTCATCTAGGATACTTTTCAGAGGAAAAGGGAAGGTCTTGTTTGGTGGATTAGGTTACTTTTTATTTTTAAACTTTGAGCCTCCAGGACGGCAATTTAAGTTGTTAATCGTTGGATTAGCTAATACTTACTATTGCATGTCATTGTAATCTTTGAAATGGACATTATTGTTTCTGTTACAGCTTTGAGGTTTTCTTTGTAGTAAACGAACCATCTAAATAATGTTTTGTTTTTTACATTAGAATCTTTATTCTTTGCTTGGCGAAATTGAACGGAACGTCTTGTTGATGTTCCAATTTTGAGGTTTGAAGATCATCTTTAGAAACTCCTTCATAGTTTCAAAACTTTCTTATTAAGAGTTTAACGATCATGTCACTCCATGCTCTTCATAATCTACATAGAATAAAGAGCGATTTTGACTATTTATCTTGGCTCAAATTCTTATATTATATGATTTCATGCTCTCTCTTTTGCTAACTATGTATTTTTTATATTCTCTCTCTCTCCGCAGAAAAAGGTTCAAATTTGAATAATACCATTAGAGTTTGTCTTAATTTTCAATATTCATTTTAAATCACTATATATTTATAAGAAAAGATGCCCAGAAAACCTAAAGATAATGCCAAGTATTGAGGACAACTAGACAAACTAGTTGGAGGAAAGACAAGACAAGATACAAACGTTCAATGGCAGGTACTTGTAATTACATTTGCAACACTACAATAATCGACAGTCGTCTGTCTTTAAGATTCATGTTCTGAGTGGAATGAATCAAAAAACAACGACAAATGGGTATCTGAAGACTCTATTCATCATGATACAAGAGTTGTCCAGGTAGAATCTCCCATTTGGTTGTCCTGTGTGCTGATTAAATAAGCGATTTTCGCAATTTTAAGATAATTAAATAAGATATTTTCAAAATGGAAAAAATGTGATTGAAGAATATATATAAAGTATATGTCAATTAGCCCTTCAGGTTGTGTTTGCGACAATTTGTTTTTGCTCCAACAGGTTTTACTATTTCTACCAGAGAAATACAAATTCACATTCTGTAAGAAAGAATCAAGAAACACATGCCTGAAGAAACCAAACTGAAAAGAAGAGAAATTGGCATTCCATAATCTCATTACATTGTTGAGGGGTCTCAAATTTTTGATATTACAGAAAAAAAATGCCACTCTATTTCTCCTATTCCCTCAACTTCTCAATCAGATGATGCTCAGACCAATAACACTTGAGAAGGCCAAAGAATTACAACAAACTGAATTGTACGAAAAAAAAAAGAAAGAAAAAACAGAGGAAGTTATTCTTCTAAATGCATTGTTGAGAAAATCCAAGTGTTAACACTTGGGAAGGTCATCAGGTGGAGGCAGCAACGTTTGGTTGGGAAGCTTTCCATTCAAAACAACCCAAGCCATTTTCAAACCCCAACTTGTGTGCACTTCTAGATGGCAATGCATAAACCACACACCTGTTCACAATTCTCATCACCATTAATAACTAGAAAAGAAAAATCGCTAAGAGGACAGAATTTCAATTCCCAGTAGACGAGAAAAAAGAGTAGATTTTTACTAACCTGGGTTGTCGGCCAGGAAGCGGATAGCAACCCATCCTCCTGAGGGGACACCAACAGTGTTTCTCTCAACATGATCAACAAGATTGAACTTTGCAGGGTCTTTAGTAGGGTCAAAATTCCCAAAACCTTGTCCGACAACAAAGAAATTGAATCCATGCAAGTGAAGTGGGTGACTTTCAGCTCCAAGTATACTAGTGTCTTGCATAAGTAGCTCCACACTTGAATTGAATGGCAACACCACTACCTTGGTACCATTGCTCACCATAGTGTTATTTGGTGGGTTACCAGTATAATTAAATGGAATTATTGGACTGATTGGAAAATAAGGACTATATACCCCATTTGATTGACCAGTAAAATGTGCCTGAAGTAAGGCTGTGTTTGGCATTACAAATGATACGTTATTCACTGAGGCTGCAAACTTAGTTCCATTTGGTCCCTGGCAAGTTTGGTTATGTGGGCAAAGGTTAGTTCCAAGGCCTACTGTGAAGAAAAATCGTCTGTCAACATTTTGTGGCACATTAGCAGGGAATTCTGAATTTGCCAGGCTACGGAGTTTGCTCGTAAAATTTGTCGCGAAACTAGTGTCATTTAGGGCAGGCAAAGTTGGTTTAAAGAGGGGAAGATTCTTTATTGAAGTTGGGAATTTTGGTGGTGATTCATACTCTAAAATGCCAGCAACAGTTGAATTGTCAAATGTTCCTTGGCCTGTAACATAAGGTCTAGCAGACATGAAAAATGTGGCATTAGGAAAATTTGGTTTGGTCTTAAGGACATTATTAGTTTGGCCTGGTGCAATTAGGAGAGTTTTTGTGTCGAATGATTTCACATAAACAGCATCAACATCAACGATTGTGAGTGTGTGGTTTGCTATGCTAAAGAAGAGCTCGTCGTTGAGTGCAGCGTTGACGAGGCGCAGCATGTAAGTCTTGCCAGGCTTCACCTTCAACTTAAATGAATCTGTCAAAATAACATTCAAAACACATTAGTTGGTATATTTTTATTACAACATAAATTTTGGTGCTTTTTTGGTAGATTTAGTAACAAACTTGACGCCTTTTTTATAAGTTGCATTGTTTTTTTTGTTGTCTTCACTATAAAGTATTCAAGTTTTATCCGTTTTGTTCCAAAAGGGTTGAGAATTGGTACAAGAAATTTTTTTGTTTTAGGTAGAAATGTCAAAACCGAATCGGAACCGGTGAACTGAACCGGAATCGAATCGGTTAAAACCGGTCAAATTTGGAACCGGTCTGGAACTATGAACTGTACAATACAAATCGGCGGTTCACAGGCTAGTTCTAGTTCAAGGGTTTTTAAAACCGTCTGGCGGCTCAGAATCATCAGGTTGAATCAGCAGTTCAACTAGTGGTTCAACCATTTTTTATATTTTTTTCATTTGTATAAATTAAATACTTCTAATTCTAATCTGGTACTTGTATTAATTGTTATAATTATTATAATTGTACACCAATTATTTGTACATTTTCATTCAAAAAAATATTGTACACCAAATGATTAGTAATTATCATAATTATACACCATTTATCTTTTTTTTTTTTCATTTGTAAGAATTAATTACTTATTAAATAGAAATATAGTTAAAATTTAGTAGAAAACATCTATATTTAAAAGTGCATTTAATAAATTCAAACCGATACCAAAGCGGAAAACGTAATAGAATAAAAATTAATTACAAAATCATAAAAAGAAAAGAAAAAACGGGCAAAACCGAAACCAAAACCAATGGTTTAACCGATCAAACCATAAACCGACCTCAAACTGGACCAAACCGTGAAATCACGGTTCTGTTGCAGTTCCTCTATTTCAGAAACCAGAACTGGCAATTTTGAACTGTTAACATGTCTAATTTTCGGTGCTCAAACTTGAAACATTGTTTAGGTCCCATTGGCACAAAAAAAAATTACACTCTACAAGCTTAAACTTATTACTTTTTTAAGTGTGTCAACTCGAAAGTTAATCTTTATTGTATTTGAGTTATCCGATTCTTGATGTTAATAAAAGAAATTAGACTATGTTTAATTGAGAAAATAATTTTTTATTTTCTATTTTTTATTATTTTTATTTTTTAAAACAAAATAAAAAAATAAAAAATTCTAATTTTTCATGAATAATTTTTTCATTTTTTCATTTTTCTATTTCTATTTTTTAATTTTTAAAAAAATAAAAGAAAATTCTCTTAATTAAACAGTGATTTAGTTTTTCAATTTTAACATATCATGTACCTTTGGCAGAACAATTGTATAATGGCCCAGGAAACCCATTGATAGTGTAAGCATCGGAAACATTCGGACCTCCACCTGTTTGCAAGGCTTGACTAATGATTGCCTCAGGATCTACATTAAACCACTCTCCTGCAGTTCAAAATAATCAATTTGAGTATCAGAAAAAGGGGGGGAAATGGCGTCAAGTCTCAATCCAACTGGCTAAGCCATTCCAGCAAGTTGAATTACCAAAAATAATGGGAACTTCTTTGTAAGGTTTTTCAAATGGGTAAGGAACACCACGTTTGGGAAAAATGATAATGGGACCGTAAATGGTTGATCTAAGCCATGATATGTGTGCATGATACCAAAGTGTTCCTCTCTGGCCAACAATTGTATAGTTGTACACATAGCTCTGCCCTGTTTGGATTGGACATTGAGTTATATATGCTGGTCCGTCAGCCCACCCAGAGCGAAGTTGTCTGATTCCATGCCTGTTGATCAAGCCAATACAAACAAAGTCTAGTTAGACTAGAATCATTATTAAGACTCGAGAAACTAATTGCTTACGATCTTGTTTCTTAAGCTATCGTTTAATTTACAGAAATAAATTAACGTATGCTCTAAGATTTTCATACCAATGAATGGAGATATTGTTTTGAACATGGTTGACAACTTTGATAAGAAGGTTATCACCCTCTCTGGCTATAATTCGAGGCCCCGGGAACTGTCCATTTACAGTGACTATACTCTTGGTGTGGCATAGACGTGTGACATTTTGCAATTTAATCTACAAAATATTTCAACAAACGGTTAAAAAATGAAATGAAATAAAAGTAAGTCAAATTTAACATTTTCTCAAATTGCACGTACATCGAACTTATAGTGCCTGGTCATCCCAAGAGCAGGTTGAGGCAGGACCCAAAAGGTGCTGAATATGATGAGAAATACTGCTAAAATTTTTGCTGGTGAAATCAGAGAAGAACCCATTTTTTGTTATCAATTTGCTTTTTCTCAAGAGGGCTCAAATGGTTTGTAACGAAAAATGCTTCTTCTCTTGAGTGAGTAGTGATGAATGCTTGAAATGTTGTACGTATATATATAGTGCATAGAAGTGCTTGTCTTGTCGTTTGATATAATGTTAAGGAAATTCGCGTAAGTAGAAGAAGGCTTCATGGGTTTTCGATAATAATTAGCATTTTAATGTTGAAACAGTAGTTCGAACAACAGCTATAGAGTGAAGTCAAAGACAATAATTTGTTTGACCGCCTTTCTTTTCAAGTCAAAATTTCTCTTATTATTATAACAATTTCATATGAAATTTATATCTCTTCTTTACTCAAATTGATATGATTTGGTTTCTAGTTGTTGCATGCATCCTTTTTACATCTGGTAATGCATTTCTATACATGTAACTTCTTAATTAAAAACAAAGAATTCCACTTCCGCTAATAATATGGTACTGTCTATAAAATAAACAGCGTGCATCATTCATTTTTATCTACTTAAGCAATTATAAATAACTAAAAACTTATTGGGTTATTGATAAGAGCATACTTTATTTGTCATAAAGGAAAAAGTTCGAAATTCGAATCTAGTGAAAACACTCATAAGTTTGTAACAAGAAAATAAACCAATACTTTGATTTCAAAAACTAATTGTACAATTTTTGTAAAAAAAATAATTTATATGCATGATAATATTACCGAGTAATCATAGCACATAAATGATTGATGATAGAGAATTTGCATAAATGATTATGGTGATGATAGAAAATTAATCCACATTTTAAGCACATCACTTGTATACAACAAGCAGAAAACTGCCTTTTCTAAAGATCAAAATCAATTTCTATTGACATTATAACAAAAAGCAGATTGAACCATTAAATATTTTTTTAAAGATCTATAAAACATCACGATCATATAATTAAGATAATTAAGATGCAAACTAAAGTAGTAATTAACTACTGTAATCTCAACGGTTATGCTTGATAACAAAGCAAATACACAAGAGTCTCTATCAAAAAGTCGTTTTTATAGTTAGCTAAGTGGCATGTTCATATACATCATTTTCATGAACCAATGCGACACAGTTCATAGATGAACAGTAGAAGGCAACCTCAATTGAAGCAATTTCGATTCAAGCAAAGACATACATATAGTATCTACCAAATCATACTACTTAACTTTTAGATGAATGTAAATATTATTCCAAGTAGTTTGATTAGAATGCAATGGCTAGATGATGTGTCCCATCGGAAACCAATATTTTAGTTTTATATATATACTAAATCAAGCTTGCCATCAATGGATTATACTGAATTAATTCTAATATTAAAGAGTCAGTGAGTTCTATTTCTGATGATAACAAATAAAATGATTTATAAAAAAAAGTACCAAGATTCCTCAATTGTTAATTATGAAAACAAACCATTGATCCTGAAAATAACGTGCAATTTTGTTTGTTTATCGTTGAATCTTTTTTTTTGCATTGTTTTTAATCATTAATTTAACAAAAAATAGAGAGAAAAATAGAAAGTCAGTTAAACGAAAATAAAATGTTGATTGATATTTATCACTTAATTACATATTCAACCTTTACAAGCTCCACCGCCAACTACTATACATCTTTCTTCCTACGTACTCTGAATCGGAAATCAAATCTTATAAAAAAGATCGGCAATCAAAAAAAAAAAAAGAAGGTCAAGGATTGTGATATGCCAACAATTGATAAGTGAGTTGGTGATTTTGACAAATCCGAACACGCATTTACATACTTTAGGCACAAACATTTCTTTATAAGTTACATTTAATTGCTGGAGACATATATTTGCATTAATACTGGTAAAGCCGTACAATGAATCTAGCAAAGAATTCAGTGTTTCACGAATGAAGCAAGCACACTGAGACAAATATCATTTTATTACACAATGTGTTTGAGAACCTGCATGTGGAGGTAGAGCGTGTGAAGTCTCTTGATCAAGTTGCCGACATTTTTACTAAGCCATTGAGAAATGACACATTTCAAAAATTGAGAATGATGATCAGCATTGAAAAATTTCCAAGTTTAAGCGAGAGTGCTGAGAATTAAACTTGGCAATTAATGAAGAAGTTTAATGGCAACAGTATCTATAGATCTATTTGTGTGATTTGTTAGGTTGATGCATGACTTGAACGGTAGAAGAAAATAAATGACCATTAGGTTTATTTTAATAAAATTTTAATATTTGTAACAACTCATTAAATTGACTTCTTTTAATATTGGTTTTGGAGTTTTCTTTTAGATAGTATAAGTAAGAATGTTACCAACCTTGTAAGTTGCACCGCATCAAAAAAAAGAACATAAAAATTAGAGAATTCCCTCTTTTACCTCTCTCCTTTTCTCTCAATAGATCTATTTGTGTGATTTGTATCCACCTAACTTTCAACATTTATAAACTAGTTTTTAATTAATCAACAAGTATCGTGCTATGCATGATAAATTATATTGATAGGGTGTGCTGTTTTTATCACATATAAAACTTATAGTGTGTGGTCACTAGAGAATGCTTAAATTAGAGTACTAAATAGCAGTTTGTTTTTTCCTCTTTTGGGTCAACAGCTAAAATTACCTTTGTATATAATTTGCAATATGTTAATCTTTCCAGGGCAACTTTTGGGATTTGAGAGCTTTATCCCACCATATGAAGCTATTCATGAGTTCCTTCCGCTCAACTTGACAAATGGTATCAATTTTGAGTGTGACTTTGTATATTATACAAATAAATGGCCAACTACTGGACTAATTAAAGTTATTATTCCATGTATCAGACAACTTCAAGCTGCAGCTTCAACATCACCAAGAAACGATATCATGATTAAGGATGGATTTAGGAGTCGCCAAAGCAACTACTCGCCTTAACTACTGCCTATATTCAGTGGGATTTGGCACTTTTGATTACTTTAGACGCCTAAAACTTTTATATTACTCCACAAACGTTTCTCTATACTCCATAACAACTTGTTGATGCTCTAATTAATTTATATAATGATTAATTAAGGGTTCTTATAAAGTAGTTTTTTTTTGCTAATTTATAATTATAATGCAAATTATTACAGTTTCATGGTGTGAAGAAGGAATTTTTACTTGTATTAATTATGCAGGATCTCTATCAACTTGGAGCAAGGAAGATCCTGGTTAATGGATTAGGGCCAATTGGTTGCGCTCCTCTCGTAATGGTTAGGGTTGGCACCAATAATTCCGAATGTGTCGGAAAAGTTAACGATGCCCTTTAATTTTTAATGCCAAATTTATATCACTAGTTGCCTACTCAACAAGGATCTCACTCAAGCAAAATTTATGTACATCAATGACTATCGAATCACTTCAGATCTTCTTTTTTTGCTTTCATTTTATTTTAGTTACATGAAATTGAACCTAAAACCCAAACTCAATAATACACACCCAATCACTTGAATTAGTACTGAAGTGGTTGCTTTCACTTATATGTTCCACTACTTATAAGAGGGGTTTCCGGCAACAGAAATTATAACACTAGTCATAACAAAATAACAACATTCACACTCTTTCAATTTGATGTTTAGAAACCAAATCTAGGAGGCGGTGATGAGTCTGATGGACCTAAATTCAGAGAGTCTGGGCCTGCATCAAACCGATTACCCAATGCTGACCAACAGTCCGAATCTTAAGTCCATTCATTTTAGCTGACAAATTTACCGCCCTTCTTGTCCACTGGCTTAAAATAATCGTCCCCAAATATTACCCCACCTGGCCTCAGTATTCTGTCCGCTCTAGCTGACCACTCCCCACGCGCCCAGTTTCTGCAAAGCCGACGTAGTCGAGAATGGCAGGGAGGTGGATCTTATAAAATATCGGTGGTCTCGTCTCTTGATCGATATAGGAATCATAGCATATTAATAATTTTAATAAGCCCATTTGAAAATCACGATTAACTAAATTTATTTTTAATCAATGATTAACTGTTTGCATATGTAAAGGTGAAGCGGTTTCCAAATATGTGCAAACACAAGATTAATCCTCACCGTCGTGATAAACTCTAGCTTTAAACATATTCTTTTCCCTCATGGAAGTAGTTATCCACTTAAAAAGCTAATTAAATGAGTATGAGTAGAAGTAAAGAAAGCTTAACATTAATCAAACATAGCTTAGCATTAATATGCATATAATTTAGTGACACAAGGGTTGTTTTTAGGCCTATGGTAATTTAGGAGTCGTTTTTCAATCTTTAAAATTAAGGATTCAATTTCTAGAAAAAAGTAATCTGAAAATAAATGATCAAACGTGTCCCGGTGTCAAATTGATGGACATGTAAAAAAGGGCCAAAAGTGTAACCGAGAAAAAAAGGGGCCTAAGAAACGGTGGCTTTTTAAGTGTTTGAAGGAAATAATAAATGGGTTCTGTAAGCTATAAATAGAGACAAAGCCGAATCAAGAAAAACCAAATGAATGAGCTTAACTTAACAATGGCAATGAACAAATATAGAAGATCCATTATCATATGTTGCCTTCTTTTGCCTGCCTTAGTCGCTGCAGATGAGATTGTACTGCCACAAAAGAAGGTAATTAAGTTTTTATTTTTCTTCAATTTTTGTTCCACTTCTTGGCTTGTTTTTTAATTTCTTTAAACATAAAAAATAATAAATATATATAATTTCAAAAAAGAAAACAAAAAAAATATATCTCTTATTCTGTCATTAATCATATGCATATATAATAGATTAACATATAAAAAACTCAACGAACTAAAATTAAATTATTAATTAGTGCACTTGTCAAAAACAAGTTATTAATTGGTGCATTATTTATTACGAAGGAATTATTAATTAAAACGATTGCATAATAAATACAAGAAGAAATACTAGCAACACTTTTTTTTATGCACTTTCCAATCAAAATATGACACATCAAAAGGAAAATTTAATATTATTAAATACATTTTATACTAAAAATAACACGTTAAATAATGATTGAGAGTGCCTGAGAGAGTCTATAAAAAAAAGTACAAATAACATTTTGAAAAATAAATTGCGACATAGAAATATGAGAAGAATGTGAGAATTATGTTTAAACTAGTGTCAGACACAGACGTTGTTCCAAAATATTATCAATTTATTTTTATTTTTTTTATAAATATTCAAGATTATAGTAAAAATTTGCCTAATTTTTTTTTTAAAAAAACATGATAATAGACCCCACTTTGCTATTAGTAGATCCGCCCTGGCAATTATATTTCTTATTCACAGATGTTTGTTTAGCAAAATCATTAAAACTTTGTGAATTTTTTAAAGGAAAATAAATCAACCTCAAAATATTTTTCTTCGCTTTCAGTTTCTGAATTAATAAATTTAAATGCAGGAAAATTGCACGTTCATGGTGACAATAGAAACAACATGCACAAAAAGTGCCGAGACCTCAAACCATGTAAGCCTAAGATTTGGCGACAAAAACTCGAATGACATTTTGGTGCATCACTTAAACTCCAAGCACATAAGAAAGTTAGACCCATTACAGCCACAAGTCCTCGATGATGTGCCCAGAAAACCATTTCAAGCATGCAAT
>CAODLS011674956.1:0-15053 GCA_948243855.1 Flueggea neowawraea | reverse complement strand
GTGAGGAGGCATTTTGGTTAGTCATGCCTATTGTTCGGACTTCTGTTATTTTGTAGAGCTCCTTACCAGATTACTGTGGGGTGTTGGGGTTGTATGTATACTCTGATATATTTGTTGTATTTGATTTCACCAGAGTATATGGTTTATATTTATATATATTGAGTTATATATTTATTGTTTTAATTATAAAATGTTTTTTTTCAATAAATATTTTGGAAATTAAACGATGGATAGAATTTTGAACCTCTGGAAGGCTTGTGCGGGATGGGCCGGGCTTCCATAGACGGTCTGCCTCGTACGCCGGTCACTGTCCCGGGAATGGGTCGTGACAGTATGGTTCTTGGAACATTCCATATCGTAGAGGTAATGTCTGTATGGTAACGCTCAGCAGGGATATACTACTACTGGTCGCTCCTGACTCCCCTTTATTCTAGTAAAAACAAAAAGGTTGACTTTATAAAGAAATTTACGAATTGTACGGTCCACTTGCTTACTATGTTATTCACGATACACATTTAATTTAAGTTACTATTTACGCCCTCGACAGTTTCTTTTTTACTTGATCTGTGCTCTTTGTATTTTTTATTTATTAGCAATGAATTTGTAATATTCTTGCTAAAAAAATTAAGAAAAGAATCAAAATGTAATTGGCACGTTTTATTAAGGACCTATTTGTAAATATACTCAACGCAATGACCTGGAATGTTTCATCTATAAGATTGAGGGACTGAATACGTAATCCTACTCTATTTTTAGCCTTTATCCTCTTGTCCGACACACTCTCCATTTCCCTCATTTCACCTCCTTCTCAAAAGCATTTCCCACTTTCAAGATTACGTTTTTTATTATTACTCAAGTTCCAAACCATAATAAAAACACTAAACAAAACTAAATCTACTAAATCAAAACTATTAGTTACGGTGCAATTTAGTCGGTTTTTACTGTTTGTATTTATTAAATGTATAAAAAAATTAAACAACTAAATAATATAAAATAAATAATATTAAAAAATAACCTTAATATTACATCATTAGAATTATAATTTCTCTGAGATATGAAAGGTATCTCAAAAATAAGAAAGATCACTTCAAAATAAATTAATTTTTATCAACTGTCCTCTCAAAATAGGTACAATATTGAATTCACCATCTTAACACATGACATAAATTGGAAGTAAGCTACAATAAATTGTATACACATGACACTATATATGTCTCTATAAATATCAGAATTTAGAAGAGAAACCAAACCAACCAATTGGTTTAGGCTTGAAAAACCAAAAAAGCCTCAATTTGGTATTCCTGCTCCATCACACGACCTGATCACAATTATACAACAACAGTTCAAACGAAACCGACCATGAAGTCAGGGGTGACAATTTTTGTTAGACGTATCATAATCTTGTCATATCATTTACATATCACACATCATTATACATAATATAAATGTTATAAAATTAAATTCGTATCATAATCGTGAATTCACAAATCGTATTATCATGTCAGAAATTGTCAGTAATAAATAAAAAAGGTAAAAACCTCCACGTCTATCCCTGAAGCCACCCCCACCACGACCCATCTCTGGTGTGAAATGAAACCCTAGAATTCATCAGACAACAGAGAACTTCTCTGTGGTCTGGTGGCAGATACGCTTGGACCGCGAATTGCATCTCTGCTATGGGATTTTCTTTTTTTTTTGACAAAAAAGTACCGAAGTAAAATTACTCCGGGGCTTTCCTGTAAATAAAAGAAGAAGAACTCGTTAAAAAAATAATAATAAAAGAAGAAGAAGAAGAAGAAGAAGAAGAAGAAGAAGAAGAAGAAGAAGAAGAAGAAGAAAACCCTTTTATTATGAGGGAACGACTGGGTAGCCTCTATGTTATCATGATATCATCTAATTTTAGTCCTCCCTTTATAAAATCATCTAATTGTAAATTCATATCTTTTTCCTATGCATTTTTTAAATTCTTTCCAACTCACCTCTTGGAAAATTAATGGAGAATTACAAAAAAATTAAAATGCACAAATATAATAATATTGAAAACCATTTTACAAATAGATATAAACTATATCACAAATGTCCGAATTTAACTACTTTATGAGCACACATCAAAAAATTGATGTGCTTTGACCACACGCTAATAAGTAAAGTTGATTATGCTTTGATCAGGTGTGATGAGTATAAAATAAGAATAAAACGAGTACAACACAACAAAATGCTTATAAAACATGCACAAGATGAGTAAAGTTGATTTTTTAATCTTCTAGATAAAAAATTAATAAGTTGAAATTCTAATTATAGGGTCTGTTTTATAATTTTGTAAACTTATAAAGACTAAAATATAATTTTCAAAATTTAGGCTGCAACTAGCTTTTGAAACCCTGTCCGTCGCCGCCTCCAGTGAACAATCCCCACCTTTCTACAACGCGTCGCTCTCTCTCTCTTTCGTGCACCGTCACTATCTCCTAATCATAATTGCTTTGGCACAACCTAGTGATACGATCTTAAAGAGAAAATAGAAGAAGGGGAAGAATTGCGAGAAGGGAAAGGAGGCAATTTTATTGATAACACTGATAAGAATAATAAAGAAGACAACAATTCACACACTTCACACATGCCTTCATCCTACCCTTACTCATATACCCTCTGTAACAACTCGCAACAACCTCCTCTAACAACCTTCCTAAATTCTCAGTGGCCCAAAACAGAATTAAAGAAGAAATGAGAGAAATTGCAAATACAAAATAATAGGAAATGGATAATGTCTCCAACAGTCTTCCAACGGCTAGTTGGTCTGGCCTTTAATCTACAATGCACCGTTTTACTACTCCCTGCTCAAACAATCAACACTGTGTCATTTACTTGAACGCTTGCATCAATACCCCTCCTGAAAGCTTCCTTATCCTCAAGCAAGAAGGTAGGGAAACAAAGCTTCAGATCATCTGCAAATTCCCAAGATGCATCAGCAGGAGATTGGTCCGCCCAATGAATCAACAACTATACTGCTGGAGCATTTTGTCTTTTCTCCAATCTCTGACCCAGAGTGGCCTGAAGGAAAAAAGTGGGGCGTGTATTGGAAATCGGTAAAGTTGGGCATGCTTGAATAGATGCATGAGCTGATTTTAGTAGGGAAACATGAAAAACATCGTGTATTTGGGCATCAAGTGGTAGCTGGAGCTGATAAGCCACTTTGCCAATTCTATCAATCACTTTGAATGGACCATAATAACGGGGTTACAGCTTGGGAACCTCCAGAATGCAAGTTGAGTTGTTTGTAACCTTGTAATTTCAAAAAGACCCAGTCACCAATATTAAAGTCTCGCTTAGTTCTCCTTTTATCCGCTTGTAACTTCATCCTCTGTTGTGCTCGAAAAAGATGGTGTTGCAACAATTTCAACCAATGCTCTCACTCCGTCAGAATTCTATCGATTGCTTCAACATAAGAATCTTTTGGAAAATAGGGAATGTGCAAAGGAGGAGCATAACCATATAGTGCTTCAAATGGTGAGATTTTAAGAGTGGAGTGGTAAGATGTATTGTACCAGAATTCTGCTAATGAAATCCAGCTAGCCCATTGCATAAGTCTGTCTCATGCCATACAACGGAGATATGTTTCAATGCATCAATTGACAACTTCGTCTGGCCATCTGTTTAGGGGTGGTATGTCATTGATAGCTGCAGAGAAACACCCTGTAATTTGAAAAATTCTTTCCAGAATGAGCTTGTAAATATGGCATCCCTGTCACAGGTAATTGAATTTGGCAAACCATGCAATTTATACACGTTGTCCAGGAATAACTGAGCTACATTTTAGCTATGTAAGGGTGAGGTAACAACATGAAATGGTCGTATTTAGTTAGTCTGTCCACAACCACAAGCATTGCCTTCTTTCCATTCGACTTAGGTAAGCCCTCTATAAAATCCATAGTAATATCAATAAACACACCTTCAGGAATAGCTAATGGCTGCAGCAATCCAAGATAAGCCTTGTTTTCTGGTTTGTAACGCTAGCAAACCGAGCAATTTTGCACATAGTCGAGGACATATTTCCTCAATCCTTTCCAGTACACCATTGCAGAGATGCATTTGGTAGTCATTTAGACCAAAGAATGGCCCCATGTTGCTGAGTCATGGAAATTTTTCAAGAGCTCCAATTTAAGGTTTACATCATTTCCCACAACTAGTTTTCCTTTCCTTTTGAGCTCACCCCTTCTCCACGAATATTTAGGATAAGTGGTCATATCAGATTCTTTGATCTTAATAATTTTGTTCAATGCAGCATCTCCAGTCCAAGTTCTTCGAATAAGCTCATATAAGTCAATGCTTAAGACAGCGATGGTTAGGGAAAATAATTCTACAGGTTGTATCCGAGATAAAGCGTCCGCCGCTATATTTTCTTTCCCTTGTTTATAGCGTATCTTATAGTCATATTGCATGAGTTTTGCCACCTAAGCTTGTTGAGTTGGTGTCGTAACCTTCTGATCAAGCAAGTGCTTAAGACTTTGATGACCAGTTTTGATGACAAAGTGTCTATCCACCAAATAAGACTCCCACTTTTTGATAGCCATTAAAATTGCCAACATTTCTTTCTCATATGCGGATAAAGTCTGGAACTTATCCGATAGAGCCTTGCTAATGTACGTAATAGGGTGTCTTGCTTGCATTAAAACTGCTCCTATGCCCTGACCAGATGCATTTCTCTATTATAAATTCCTGTGAAAAATTAGGAAGAGCAAGCACTGGAGCCGTGATCATTGCTTGCTTTAAGGTAGCAAAAGCTTGGTCACTCACAGTTGTCCAATGAAAAACATCCTTCTTAATAGATCCGTGAGGGGTTTAGCAATTTTACCATAATCCTTTACAAACCTCCAGTAATGACCAGTGAGGCCAAGGAATCCAAGAAGCTGTTTAAGATTAACAGGGGTAGGCCAGTCACGAACAATAGTGATTTTCTAAGGATCAGTATAGAGACCCTTGCTAGAAATAATGTGGCCGAAGTTCTCGATGCTGGAATGGCCAAAGAAACACTTGTTGCTCTTGGCATAAAGATGATTTTCTCTTAAAGCCTGCAAGGTGAGATTCAAATGTTGCAAATGATCAGAAAAAGTTTGCCTATAAACCAAGATATCATTAAAAAATAGAATAAATTTCCGAAGATATGGTTGAAAGATAGTGATCATGAGACTTTGGAATGTTGACGGAGCATTTATGAAGCCAAAAGGCATTACCAGAAATTTTTAATGGCCGTCATTAGTTTTAAAAGTCGTGTTTTGATTATTAGGTGTGTGCATTCTGATTTGCCAATACCCAGAACTCAGATCTATTTTGGAGAAAATAGTAGATTCGCCCAACTCTTTTAGCAGCTCCTCAATTATAGGTATGGAAAACTTGTCTATGAAAGTGACCTGATTTAATGCTCTATAGTCAACACATAATCTCCACCACTCATCTTTCTTTTTCACCAGAACCACCGGGCTTGCATAAGGACTACGACTCTGCCTTATCACTCCAGATTGCAACATTTCACTAATTAACTTTTCAATTGCATCTTTTTATACTGTGGCATATCGATAGTGCCTGCAATTAATTGGACCAGCTCCCTCTTTTAGCTCAATCCTGTGATCATGTGTTCTAGATAGGGGCAGCCCTTGAGGTTCTTCAAAAATAACAGAGAAAGATTTCAAGAGTGCTTGTAATTCATCTCGTTGTTGAAGAGTGATTTCCTCCTCAAGACTAGTATTTTCTTCCACTTGAATAGCCTATAAGGTAGCATCAGTTATTGTTTGCATAGCAGCTAACCGATGTGGTTTGATCAAGAGTCTACTCATCTCATTCCCCTGCAAAGAATAATCCTGATGGTTAAGAAGACCTTGCAACTGATGTGGTTGTCCTTGCAAGACAAAACTCAACTGCAAAGTTGTGAAATTCCATGTAATGTCTCCCAAAGATGAAAGCCATTACGTTCCCAAAATTAAGTCATAATTTTCCAAGGGAATGATATAAACATCCGTTACAAATGTTTGGCCCTGCATTTTCCATGTAAACTCTGGACATAAAGCAGAACAATGAAGCTCTTATCCGTTGGCCGCCATCACTCTAACTCCCTTCGTTTCCTACAACTGACAGTCAAGCTTTTTAGCCACTTTAGTACTCAGAAAATTATGAGAGCTGCTAAAATCTATCAATACAAATAGAGATCACCCTCTATAATTTCCATAGAGTGCCATGGTATGTGCATCATCCTTTCCCATTAGAGCATTAAGAGACAACTAGATAGTTTCTTTCTCACATCCTTCATCCTCCGTTGGAAGTTCCTCATCACCCCCTTCACCTTCGGTCTCAACCTTCATCTACATAACATACAGTTGCTTCTTTCGGCATCGATGTCTTGGTGTAAACTTCTCATCACACCAGAAACATAACCCTTTAGCCATCCTCTCATCCATGTCTCAGTTGGATAAGGCCTTGTTGTGTCTAGTATTAATTCCTAGATTGGTTTTTGGTGGATTATTGGGAGGTGGTAAAGGTAGTAAGCCAGTGTTTGTTACTTTTGGTGTTGTAATGGTACTAAGGGGTGGTAGTTGTTGGATTGGGAAGAGGGGTAAAGCTGGTTTTATTAAAGGTGGAGGAATATTGAGTGGCTCCTTTGGTTATGGGTTTTGGTTTGTTTTCTAATGCTGCCACTGCCACCTCCTGTAATCAGGCTAAGGAATAGGCATCAGATAGGGTTTGGGGTTTGAACATCCTCACTGGCATTTGGAGTTCATCAATTAAACCTAACAAGAAGAAATTTAATGCTTGGGATTCTTTAATGGCAGCTCGAAGGTATAATTCATCAAAATCATCCATATAGTTTTGAAGTGTTCCACTCTGTCTCAGAATCCTCAAATCAGCTAAAGGATCATCATATATATGTTGACCAAATTGGGCATTTAAAGTAGCCACATAATCATTCCAGTCAAGATAAGCATCGTTACCTTTTATTTTAATGTAACCCTAGTGCCACTAAATTGCTTTTCCTTCCAGGTGGAGAGCTTCCAAACGTACTCAAGACTCCAGTGGGGTTCAATCAACTTCAAAAAATTAAGTTACTTGTAAAAGCCACCCATCCAGACTAGATCCATCAAACTTTGGAAACTCCACTTTGGTAGAGTGAGCAAGTTGATTTTCTAAACGTCGATCTCTAGCCTTTAAGTTTTCTGCAGTTGCTAAGAATTCCCCTCCCTAAGCCACTCTGCTCGCCATCATCTCTTGATTTTGAAGGCTCAGTCCCCCAATCAGAGACTTGAGTTCAACAAAGGATTTGGCAGCTTTTTCCTCAGAATATCTACGCCACATCTCTTTCCTTTTTTTCAAATTCTTTCATCAACTCTAACATTTCACGATGAACCTCTTGCAAGTGAGTACCCACAACCATTGTCCCTTCCACAGTCGAATACGATCTTAAAGAGAAAATAGAAGATGGGGAAGAATTGTGAGAAGGAAGAGGCAACAATTTTATTGATAACACTGATAAGAATAACAGAGAAGACAGAAGAACAATTCACACATGATTTTCGACCCTTCATCCTACCCTTACTCATATACCCTCTGCAACAGCTCGCAACAACCTCCTCTAACAACCTTCATAAATTCTCGGTGGCCCAAAATAGAATTAAAGAAGAAATGAGAGTTTGAAAATACAAAATAATAAGAAATGAATAATGTCTCCAACGGTCTTCCAATGGCTAGTTGGTCTGGCCTTTAATCTAAAACGCACCGTTTTACTACTCCTTGCTCAAATGATCAACACGGTGTCGTTTGCTTGAACGCTTGCATCACCTAGATCTCTGTCTGCTCTCTTTCTCTCTTAGCTGCTCAGTTCGAATCACAATGTGTCATACCTCTCCCTAGTTTTCTGCTGAGCATCCACTCTCTCTTGTTTTTCATTGTGTCGTCATGCTTTCTCTCTCTCCCTCTCTTGCACACATTAGTCGCATGCTGCCACACTATCTCTCCTTTATCATCGCGCTATTGCGCTCTCTCTCTCTCTCTCTCTTAGATGCATTGGTCGAGTGCCACCACACTCTCTCTCTTGTTGCTCGCATGTTGATGCCCTATCTTTCAACCGTTCACACTCTCTCTTTCACTGACCCACAAATCTAGAATCGAAAGGCAGTAGAGAAACCTAAAAAATTGCGACACTTGTTAAATTATAATTAAGGTTGTCCGAGTTTAAAAAGTGAAATTTAAATCTCAAAACAAACTATAGTGAGTAATTTCGTCAAAATGAAAATTGTATTGTTCACAATTAGACCCTCCCCAATGTTTGTGCTCATTTCTTCGCCACCAAATCCACCGAAAGCATCACAAAACCTTGATGTCAAAAAAAAGAGAGCTAATTAGCCAGTTACCAGTATAAACCCTTTAATTTTAACAAATAGAAATACATGTTTCCTAATTAGTATAATATCAACCTAATTAATGTTCAATTTTTCAAATGTCATATTTTTAATTTCCCTGTTGAAAAATTTCAGATTAAGTCAAATAAAATTCATTTTTTGTTTCATTTCGTAATTTTCTCTCTCTCATCATTACTCTATTTCCTCCTTACCCACACCCTCCTTTCTCTCTCCTCCTCTCCTCTCTCAATCTCATCCCTAACAAACCCGAAGCCTAATTGAATCAAACCCTAACAACCCTTTGCCTTCACTTGCCTCCTTCATCCGCAACCCTTTCAAACTCTTCCCCGCTGTTCGACGGCCATCTCCATTCGATCTCATCTCTTCTATCGTCGCCCTCTTTGATCTCATCTCTGTTTCTCTTCTCTCTCAGTCTTTCGTCTCCGTTCTTGGTTCTCCTTCTCTTCTTAGTCTCTGTCTCTTTCTTCTACTCCATTGTTGTCCTTCTTTCCTCTGCCTTCATCATCCTCTCATTGCTGATCTTTGTCGCTGCTCACACTCTATCATATTCAAAATTCGATCGTCGTCCACTCTTTCTTGCTCGAGATTCGGTCTCCTTATCGATTTGTAGAAACGGCAGTGGCAGTATAAGGACGGAAACCATTGGACACCAGCAGGGCGGCAACAGTTCTGCTAGGGTTTTTCAAGCCTAGCAATTCAGTTTCTATTTTTTTACTAAAATGCCCTTACATTTAAAATTATTTTAAGAAAGTCTTTTTTGTTTGTTTGTTTAAGTGATTTATTTTTTGTACGCTTATTAAAAAAATAGAATTAAATGAGAAGATTTGTGTAGGTTGATTTTATTGAATTTGGTGATTTTTGAATTATATAAATTTTGTACAGGAATGTATATATTCGAATATATTTAGAGGCTAAAAATTATATCAAAATTAAATTTGGATACTATAAATTTTATAAAAAAAATTGAGATTCACATATATTTTGAAAAATATCCAAAAAAATGTAAAAATTATGTAAAAAATTGTAATTTTGAGGCATTTATTTTAAAAAAATTATATCAAAAATTTATTAAATTGAATTTTATATAAAAAAATTGTGACTTGAAAATATTTGGACACATATGGATACATCTGGATACTACCAAATACATTCTGAAACATTGGATTTCTCCACTTAGAATTTATTTTTTTTGCAAAAACAAAATCAATTTCTAGCGAAAATATCGCAATTTTTTGCAAAAAAATCTCCAATTCTCAGTCAATTTTTCAGTCAATTAAAAATCTAGTATTTTTGCAACATATTTCCAGCTTGTTTGTATTTGTGAAAATATATTTGGTGCATGGCAAAAGACCAATTCTGAATTTTAATTTAGTATAAAAGTTAAATTCTCCCCAAAAAAGCATCAAAAACCCCAACAAAATATCAAAAATACTTGGAGGTAATTATGCCACATGTTAGTACAAACATTTTGATTTTGACAAATAGAACTATCATTTTCTTAATTGCTAAAATGTCAATATTTTTAATGTCCAATTGTTCAGATGACATACTTTTAATCTTTAGTTGAAAAATGTCACATTTGATTAAATAAAAGTCAATTTTTTTTTATCTCATTTGGTCATTTTTTCTCTCTCTTCTTTCCTCAAACTCTCATTTCTCTCTCATCCTTTCCTCTCTCAATCTCATTCATGAAACCCTAACAACCCGAAATCCTCCGCCGTCTCTGCCATCCTATGTCGCCCTTACCCGTTCTGTTTCTCTCTCTCTTCTTTCTCGATTTTCTCTCCTCTCTCTTCCTCCCTTTCTTTCTCTCAACTTTGTGTCTTCTTCCCTTCATCTTCTCTCTCATAACTGTCGCTCGATCTCTTCTTCTCTCCTTGGTCAGGTTTGGTTGGATGTCTCTCGCCGGACTCCTCTCTTCGATGCTCTGTTCGTTGTCTTGCGAGCGATGGTGGAGTGCGATGTGGCGACGGTGGTGGAGTGCACTTTGGTGTGAGCGGCGGCTAGGGTAAAAAAAAACACTAGTTGCTGTTTTTTTTTTAAAATACTTAAATGCCCTTGGTTTTAAAAAAATAAAAAGCCTTTGTTATTCATTATTTAATTTGAAAAAACACTTTAAAAATTTTTGTTTGTTTAGCTTATTTTGTTGATTTTAATTAACTTTTGTTGAAATTAATTTTCTGCAGGGGTGAATTTTTTGAATTATTTTGATTTTTTGTAGGGACGGATGCATTTGGATACTCACAGATACATTTGGATATATTTGAAGACTAAAAAGTTATTTAAAAACTAAATTTCAAATACATTTGGATACTATAAAAAAATTATAAAAAAAATTGAGATTTGGATACATTTTGAATACTATCAAAAAAATTGTAAAAATTATATTAAAAATTACAATTTTAAGGCATTTAATTTAAAAAATATTATATTGAAAATTTTTTAAATTAAATTTTATATAAAAAATTGTGATTTGGAGACATTTGGATATATATGGATACACTTGAATACATTTGAAGATCACCGAATACATTCTGAAAGATCATATGTTTTCTCCTTTGAAATTTATCTTTTTTGCGAAAAAAATCAATTTTTTGAGAAAATATTGCTATTTTTCACAAAAAATGACATTTGTTAAATTTAGTTTGTCTTATCTGTTATTTTCTGTGTTTGAAAATTTATATGGCATTTATCAAAATCTAAATTTTAATTAGTATAAATGTTAATTTTTTTGAAAGACTTGAGGCCGCTTGCCCACTTCATCTCGTTCCAAACTGCTATTCTTGCTTTCAAATTCAAACTAAGCCATGCCCTCCGTTCTTTGTCTCAAAATTCCCTCCATTTTCCCTTGGAGTTGCTTTTCTCCACAACTCCTTTGCTTTCCTGCAATCTCTTAACAGATGAATCGAGTCCTTAGGCTTTTGTTTACAAACTGAATAGGTAGTATCTGTTGATGCATTCCTCCTCCACAGCAATTATTTTGTGGTATTTCGACTCTGCAAAACCAACCAAGCAAAAGTTTGGGTTTTTTTCTGGGGTCTCCATTCTGCATTGTTGCATCCAATCTTGATTCTTATTTTCATCAAGCTCAGAAATTCCAGCCTAATATGCGGATTTGAGTCGCCAGGAATTCAACTTCCACGCTATCACATCGATATTGTTTTCTTCTTGAATTGGTCTAACAGCGGCTGATCTTAATAAAACTCTGTTGGTAGCAAGTGTTGGAAGAAGTCCCACTATTCAAATTAAGCACCTTGAGATGCTCAATTTTTTCTTAGCTGTGGTGAGTAGCAATTGCTCTTTCTTTTCACCATCCAAATGAAGCACCTTGAGATGTTTAATAAAACCTCAGTTTGCATCACATGCAAGTTAAATGTCTTAGATAGATATTACGGTCAGAAATTTTTGTTCAGTATTATTTGCTTTTGCGTTGATGTTCTATGGCTTTTTTGTGACAATTTGATGGTTTATTGGGCTCTTCCAAGGAGGACTTCATTAATTGGCATTGTTTACTACTTTTGATGCAGTTTCTTGTCTTGTTTTTATTTGCTACAAGGAATTATAATTGCGTTGCTTATGTTTTCTGCTAGTAGAGCATCTTTGAGGTCTGTTTCATAGAAGTCATGTATAACAATGGTTGGAGATGGCCTAAATATTGTGGAGTGCAAAACCCCACTTGAGAGAATCCTCACTAATCACTATTAGCCATCCAATCTTCCTCAGGAGGTCGACTTATAAGAAAACTTTGTGCTACAACATCACGATGTGCCTCAAGCCATATCTCGCTGCAGTAGCGCGCATCACGCTTACATTCCCTCAGACTCTACAAGAAAAGAGTATAGAAAATAATTAATAGATGGACATTAAATCAACTAAAATTCCTAGCACACAGCAACACAGGATTGTACAGTATTCAGCTAATGATACCCTGGGTATCGAACACTCGGCAAATGCCTTGTAACTAAAATCTCTTAAGATAGCACTATATAATGCATACATGATTTCTACTTTTTTCATAACCCAGCAAGCAAATTCCAGCTCTGCATGCTAATACGATATACAATCAACCAAGAAATTTTGCATTTCAAATGTCATCAGATAACGAGGTAAATAAGACGAAATCAAACAGTAGAGAAGGCTTACATACCTTTGCATAATACTGAAGTGCAAATTTGCATACTCTGTAGTCTAAATAATCGTCGGGTTCAGGATTTATCTCAACACGACCAATCTTCTTGACGCCCCTTTGCTGAAACCAATTAGTAATACCTTGTTCAGTCTTGAATTCACCACCTTAACACATAACATAAATTGGAAGTAAGCCACAATAAATCGTATACACATAACACTGTATATGTCTCTATAAATATCAGAATTCAGACGAGAAACTAAACCAACCAAGTGGCTTAGGCTTGAAAAAACCGAAAAAGCCCCGATTTGGCTTTCCTGCTCCACCACACGAACCTGATCACAATTATACAATAACAGTTCAAACTAAACCGACAAAAAAGTAAATAAAAAAGGATTCATCAGATGAACACAAGAAAAAAAAAAAAGAAAAGATTGGTAAAAACCTCCGCGTCCGCCCCTAAAGCCACCTCCACCACGACCCATCTCTGGTATGAAATGAAACCCTATAATTGATCAGACAGAAGATAACTTCTTTTTGGTCTTGTGGCAGATCGCTTGGACGACGAATCGCATCTCTGCTCTGGGGTTTTCTTTTTTTTTTTTTGAAAGAAAAAATTGTATTGAAGTAAGATTACTGGGAGGCCTTCCTGTAATAAAAGAAGAAGAAGAAAACCCTTTTATGTGGAGGAGACGATTAAGAAGCCTGTGTGTTATGATGATATCAACTATTTTTCATTTTTCACTCACCCGCTTATAAAATCATCTATAAAATCATATCCTTTTCCTATGCCTTTTCTCATTCCTTCCAACTCGCTTCTTAGAAAATTAATGGGAGAATTTTACAAAAATGTAACCAAACAAAATCAAAATGCACAAATATAATAATATTGAAAACTATGTCACAAATGAAGTCAAATTATATCACCAATATCTGAATTGACTACTTTATGACCACGTCAAAAAAATTGACGCACTTTAATCATCGCCAATAAGCAAAGTGGATCACGCTTTGACCAAACAGGATGAATACAAAATAAAATTACGAGTATAACACTAATAAAATATTTATAAAATATGTATAAAATTAGCACAAGATACCAAAAAAAAAAGAATCTACCTAAATATTACGAGTACAAAATAGATAAAAAATGAGTACAACCCTAACAAGTAATTTCAAAATTAGCACAAAACCTTTTTAGTTTTTTCTTAAAACTTCATAATCAAAATTTTGTCTTGTAGGCATCATAATACTAATAGTATTATTTTCAAAATGATTTCTTATCAGTGTGTGATTTGCCTATACTCAATCTGCAGATGTGAGATTTGCCTAAACTCAAGGATTTCATCTCAACTCCTGAGGTTTGTCCCACTATCGCCACTAGTTGAGGTTTTCCCCACCATCATTAAAAATCAAAACGTATTTCATAAATACTGTAGTAAAAAACATATAGCACGGATAGGGACCATAAACATAGTGTGGTGAGATCTGAGTCACTCCACCACCGTATAATGATTGTGGACTCTGCCACTAATCCACAATCTAATCATGTGTCTGATCAGGACAACATGACTATCGTCTGCCCCGATAGCTAGGCCATAGCATGCATTGGTATACCAAAGGCTGCGTACCCCGTAGCATAGGCGTCCCGTCTCCAAAACATTTACATAGTATCATTAAATCTAAAACATAATGGTCATGTGACCGAGCATATAAAAACCAAAGCAGATATATAAGATATAGCTTATATATCAAAGCTCAAAACATAGTCACTGATTTTCCAAATACTATTCTATAATTCAAATATATATATATATATATATTCAGTAACTTAATCTTTCTTTCGAAAAGATATTCAAAAATCCAGTCAAATACAATTTACAGAAAAACATGTCAAACTTTCAAGATAGAGTTCATAAAAACCAAACTTACAGGTCAGAAACCAAAATAGAGAGAGATGATATATATCTACGTATATATCAATTTACCAAAAACAGAGTTTAAATCTCCATTCAAATCCATACTATCCGAAAACATAGCATGCACTCATCATCAAAATTAGTGGAAAACATATATACAAATATATGTGTAATTTTTCCCAAAAACAAAGAGGTGAATCTTTATTCACATAATCTAAATTATTTAATTTAACCAATCCTTAGATTAGTCCAATTTACATGTTATAGTGATAGCACATCAAAAATACATATAAGTGGAAGAGACACAACCTATGTATCTGAAGCTGTCATCTACTCACCTGGATGCCAAGCTTCCAAACTCACTGACCGCCGGTCTATAGCTGGTCACCTCGAAAACCGAACCGAGCTGAAACAAAATATTTTACAAATAAATTAATACGGTGACTGTGGCAATGCAAAACACATATGAAATGCAAATGCAGAAATCCTATTTTGATAGAAGATCTATCACTCACGGCCCAAAAATCAAAATTAGTGTAAAATTACGAATTAGTCCTCGACTTTTGTAAAATTACACTTTAGTCCCTAAAACCTCGAAAATAA